>JAKCPI010031787.1:0-134959 GCA_023213315.1 Euborellia annulipes | reverse complement strand
TTCACACTCACAATAACACACACATATTCACACACAGTAGCGTATCCAGGTGGGGGCGAAGGGGAGCGCTCGCTCCCTCCGCCCAAGGCGAATCAAGTTTTTCTTAATTTTATATCACAAAACCGGAGAAAAATTACAAAAAGCTCGAAAGAGATTCGAATACTAAAAAAAAAACGTCGAACGAAAAACGGCGCTCCAGTTGAGCTTCGCCCCCTCCGCCCTCAAAGGCTAGCTACGCCGCTGATTAGCCGGTCAATATATCGTTTAAGATAGCAAGTTTGCGAGATATGTTTGTGCTCAAGATTGGGCAAAATTTAACCCCCCCCTGAATATTATTGTCACTTGGAAATTTATTTATTATTTTTAAGAGGGAAGGGTAAAGTCTTAAAGTCTCAAAATAAATGGAATTATAATGAAATTTTACTAAAGTTAAAAGCGTTTAATTATTAATATTATTGAAGAGGAGGTGAAAGTTTAGGCTTAAAATCCTCTCGAAAGACTTTAGAAAACTTATTAAAAAAAAAAAAAATATAAAACCGATATAAATTAAAAATGTATTAATCTGTTTGACAAAGTTTTAGAGGGTGTAATTTAGTTATATATAATTTACAAAATGAGCAATTTACGTATCAATCTAAAAATGTTTTATTAAAATCGTTTGAGTAAATTTTGAAAAAAAATCAAAAAAAATCTGGTGTGACTGGTGCTCAGACAACTTTCTCTCACCGTGCTGGTCACACCAGATTTTTTGTGTAGAGATAAATATATATAGATTGGATATACACGTTTTGAGGTCCCCTGAATCTAAAAAAGTGGTTTTCGCGACATGGTCTGTCTGTGTGTGTGTCTGTCTGTCTGTGAACAAAATATCACAAGAACGAAAAGAGCTGAGGTTGAAATTTTATATTTAGGTTAAGCACCCCCATGGGACGTGACACGAAGCTTTTGAACAAAATCGACCAAAGAGTAGGCCTACTAGTACACTGTTAAAAATTTTCGAGCCAGATTCATACACATGTATAGGAAGTCTGTTACACAAACTGTTTATGAATATTCATTTTGGGTATATGAGAAAGGTCATATACCAAAAATGAATTTTCACAAACCCAGATATGAAATTTTTCATATTCGGGTATATGAAAAAATTCATTTTCGGGTATGTGAATAAATTCATTTTTGGTATATGAAATTTAAATTACGGGTTTATGAGAAATAATATACTTTTTTGTGAAAAATGAAAGTAGGAGAACTTTTAATTATAGACCACATATTTGTATTAAATATTTATTAAAAATATATAAATGCTGTACAAATATATATATTTTTAATAAATATTTAATACAAATATGTGGACTATAATTAAAAATTCTCCTAATAATAATATTTAAAACCACAAAAGCTTTAATAAACAAAAATTAAAGTCCTTACGAGTTTATAGTTTTGAGGGAAAGTGAGTGGTCTAGGTGAAATAATAGTTTTTTTTATTTATTTTATTTTTTATTTATTAAAAAAAAATTATATTATATTAAAATATACAATTTTACTAAATAATAAAACAAATTAAAGTATTAAAATAATAAATTTGTATCAAAAAATAAATTTTTATACATTTCCAAGTAAATTAAACACAAATACAAATCATTTTAATAATTTAATACAAAAAATATGTCGATTTTCATCTTCTTTGAGAAGTAATAAAGAGTTACATTTCCATTGCAGTATGATTGGAGTTTATTCCCTGGTTGGAGAATTAACTAACCTCACCTGAAAAATGACAAACAATAATTGATTTGAAATTGAGAAAAAAAAAATTTCAATGAAAAAATTCAAATTCAATACTTACGATTTTGTTAGTAAAATGTTCCTATTTCAATATATTGATTAAATATTTATATTTCATTTTAAATAATAATACACGTTCAATTATCTATGCGTTAAATCAGCTACTTCAAAAACAGAATTTGGTGCCAACCTGGTGCCAACCTAACCAATTTGTTGTATATTTTAAAATTAATTATTTTGGTGAAATTGTTAATTTTAATTTTAATTTCTATAGCTATTTAGTTGAATTACTTTATAAAAATTATTTAATTAGTATGACTTCATAAATATTTAAATAGTTTAGAGCGCGAATTTCAAACCAGAATTTAATCAATATAGATTTTGGAAATGAATTTTAAAAGAATAATTTCAAGTTTCCTTAAAATAATTATAAAATAATATTAATAAAAATTCCTTGAGGTAGTCGAGTTATTTGAGAACGTTTAGACCAGTGATTCTCAACTTGTCGCGGTACACTTTTAACGATTTCAAAATTTGGCGGCACACAAAGAAAAAGATAAGTTTAAAAGTTGGTAATTTGTTCATAAACTTTTATATTAATTTTAATTCACATTCTGGGTGTATTAAAATTAAACTACGAAGGTATGTGAAAAAAGAAGGAAAATTCATATTTTTTTTAAAGCGATACTTATTCATATACTTGTATATTAATTTTAACTCATATCCTAGGTCTATTAAAATTAAACCACCAAAGTTTATGAGATATGAATGAAAATTCATATTTTTTTACAGTGTACTTTACTGATGCACCTTTTCAGTTTTTTTCGATTTTCTCTAAATTCGCTGCAACGATTTTTTTTTTAAATTCAAAAATCAATTATTTTTTTAGATTCTGTATAAAAAGTATATTCTCATTTTGTCATTGAAATCTTCTGAAGACCACTTTACTCTTGTACTCATGAGAAACTAAGATTGAGGCCGAATATTCGGTTTCGGTTTCGGCTTAAAATCTTGTTTCAGTCTGACCCTAGTCTTTATAAAGAATTGCTTGCAAATTTTTCGCCCTATATATAGGTAAGGGAAAGTTAAAATTAATAAAGGGCCAACAGGGTGGTCTTAACATTTTTTGCTTAGGGGTTATTGTATCTTCATTTTTCTTTTCTTATTTCTCATCTCATTTTCAGACTTTTTTTTATAACTTGATAATTAAATTGTTTCTTTTATTACTCTGTTTTATTTGAATCTTGCCCCTGGCTGTATTAAATTAATATTATTATTCGGCGGTCCGTATGTTATGTTGTGCATCCCTTGATAAAGATAAAAAAATAAATTGAATACCCGCATAGAATTTAATCCACCTTTTGTTCTTTAATTTTTCAAGCTCTTATGATTTCTTTTGAAAATTATAGCTGGTATGAACAGGTGAATATAAAATATTTTTCTAACTTTCAAAATTAGATTTTTACTTTCTCTTACCTATGTACAGAGTTGGGCACCAACTAAATGTTGATTAAAAATTTAGTTAAAGTAAACAAATCATATCAAGAATCTAGTATGCTCTATTTAGTTTGAGTAAAAATTTAGTTAAACTAAAAATAACAAATCAGATTTCTGATATGATTAAATTAATTTGAGTAAAAATTTAATCAAATTAAATTAATTTTAATCAGATAAATTAACTTAACTAAATTTTGATTAATATATATTTGTTAAGTATTTAATGATTTATTTTATAGTTTTTGACCTAGTTTAGCAACTAGTGAGCCAAGGGCGGATCCAAAGGTGTTTCTCGGGGGAGGGGGGTAATCTGGTGTGACTCGTCGCACAGCACACAATTTTTTTAAAATCAGCTCACTACAAGAGCAGATACAGGGGGGTAAGGGGGGTGATCCTCCCTCCCCCCGAGATTAAAAAAACTTTTTTTTCGAAAAAAAATTTTATTTTTAATGTAAAATTTTAAAAATTAATACTTAAAAATTTGATTTGTATTTATATTCTGACAAACAAGTAGAGAATGCGCCTTTAAATTACCGAAATCAAGAAAAAATTGTGTGCTGTGCGACGAGTCACACCAGATTACCCCCTCCCCCGAGAAACACCTTTGGACCCGCCCTTGGCTCACTAGTTGCTAAACTAGGTCAAAAAACTATAAAATAAATCATTAAATACTTAACAAATATATATTAATCAAAATTTAGTTAAGTTAATTTATCTGATTAAAATTAATTTAATTTGATTAAATTTTTACTCAAATTAATTTAATCATATCAGAAATCTGATTTGTTATTTTTAGTTTAACTAAATTTTTACTCAAACTAAATAGAGCATACTAGATTCTTGATATGATTTGTTTACTTTAACTAAATTTTTAATCAACATTTAGTTGGTGCCCAACTCTGCCTATGTATATATGTAATATATATATATAGAGAAAGTATTAGATTCATGTCAAAAATTCGATGTCGAGATTTTGATGGATATACACTTTTTGAGATCCCCTGAATCCAAAAAAGTGGTTTTCGCCACATGGTCTGTCTGTGGGTGTGTGTGTGTTCAATTTTAAGCATGAAGGAATTGAGCTACGAGGCTGAAATTTTATATTTAAGTTAAACACCCCCGGGACCGGAAAAATAAGCTTTTAATCAAAATCGGCCTAAGATTATTAGTACTTTACTGATGTACTTTTTCAGTTTTTTTCGATTATCTCAAAATTTGCTCCAACGATTTTTTTTTTAATTCAAAAATCAATTATTTTTTAGATGCTCTTTAAAATGTATATTCTCATTTTGCAATTGAAATCTTCTGAAGACCACTTTACTCTTGTATTTCAGAGGGAAGATAGGAGATGGCCATGGTAACAAAATATAAATATTTTCCCATACTTATAAATTTTACATCTGAATCCATATGTTCCGTACTGTCGGGAACTAAATATATGTCGACACAAAAAATTTGGTGTGACAAGCACAGTTGTGTGTTGTGCGCCAGTCACACCAGATTTTTTTATTGACTTCACGTTTAAATAATAATATTTTTAATCTGGAAAATATCTATTCTCTTACCTAAGGCTGGTTGCACACACACCGATTTTGGACGGCCGGTATAAAATCGGCCGATGTTTTATCGGTAGCTGGTGCTTGCAGACTCACCGGATTTTACCGGTCAAACAATCAGTTGCCACGAGGTGACACGAGTTTTTTTTTTTTTTTTAAACATCACACTTTTTCTCATTCACACTCACAAAAGTCAGACTCCCACACACATTCACACAGTCTTTTCGGCAACTCAGGCCATTTAAGACTTTAGACTATAACCGTTGTAATTAATATAAATATTGTGGGTTCAGGCATTTCTATTTAAGCCTTCTGGTATCCAAATGGCTTAAATAAAATCATCGGACTGCCTGGGTCCGAACCCGCTAAATCAGCCATTGCAATTAACACGCACTATCAAAACTAATAACAAGTTAAAACGTGGTAACTACAATTTCACTGAGCAGTCGAGACTGGAATGGTCGGTGAAAAATCGGTGTGTGTGCAAGCGGGTATTTAGTCACGTACGCCACTAATTCCCGGCACTGCCGGCGATACAGTGGCAGTGGCCGGCTGCTGACCGGTATTTTACCGGCGACGATCACCGGTCGGCGTGTGCAACGTCCCGTTCCCACATGTGGTTCACTATTGGAATTTGGACGACCGGCATAAAATCGGCCGTCCAAATTCCAATAGTGAACCACATGTGGGAACGGGACGTTGCACACACGCCGACCGGTGATCGTCGCCGGTAAAATACCGGTCAGCAGCCGGCCACTGCCACTGTATCGCCGGCAGTGCCGGGAATTAGTGGCGTACGTGACTAAATACCCGCTTGCACACACACCGATTTTTCACCGACCATTCCAGTCTCGACTGCTCAGTGAAATTGTAGTTACCACGTTTTAACTTGTTATTAGTTTTGATAGTGCGTGTTAATTGCAATGGCTGATTTAGCGGGTTCGGACCCAGGCAGTCCGATGATTTTATTTAAGCCATTTGGATACCAGAAGGCTTAAATAGAAATGCCTGAACCCACAATATTTATATTAATTACAACGGTTATAGTCTAAAGTCTTAAATGGCCTGAGTTGCCGAAAAGACTGTGTGAGTGTGAGTGGGAAAAAAGTGTGATGTTTAAAAAAAAAAAAAACCTCGTGTCACCTCGTGGCAACTGATTGTTTGACCGGTAAAAATCCGGTGAGTCTGCAAGCACCTGCTACCGATAAAATATCGGCCGATTTTATACCGGCCGTCCAAAATCGGTGTGTGTGTAACCAGCCTAAGTGTTCTATTAAGTGTGATGTAATATTAATAGTATATATTGCGACAGCAAAAAAAATGGTTCAAGTTTTGATGTTCCTTATACGTATCTTTTTAAATGATTGTCTTGTCCAGTAGTGTAGTGGCAAAATTTTCAGTGTGGGAACGAATACATGACTTACCAATAGAGGGGGGTGCTTCCGGGGGCCCTCCCTCGGAAAATTTTAGAAAAATTAATAGTGAAATGGTGCAATTCTAGACTAAGGGCTTGCCCGTTTTAAAATCTAAATATGAGGCACTCACGAAAGTTTGTAAAGTACTATTTTATTTACTTGTGTAAATAATTTTAATTTTATTTGTTATTATTTTTTTTTAATCAGTGAAGCCAGTGTGGGAACGCCGTTCCCACGCGTTCCCGCTCCTCTACACCCCTGGTCTTGTCCAAGGGCGGATCAAAGAGGGGTGGGGGTCAACAATACACGATCTTAGGTATTTTAATGTTTACTGTAATCATGTACAATTTCTTTATTAAATTTTTATATGTATATAAATTATCATTTACTACTTGCTTGGGGTCTTGGATTCAATATTATACTCACGAAACGTCGGCAAGTAAAAATTAAATAAAGATTTTTTTATTTAATCTCCTGGCTGCAAAGTTCCTTCGGTTCCTGATTAAATCTTCACAACCATAAGACATTAAATTGTATCGCTGGTTTTTTTTTAAGGTGCGCGTCTCGGGGTGCTAATTTTGGGACTTTCCAAGCGGCCACAATTTAGAAGCTATCGACCTCAAATTTTTTTTAAATTAAAGCTATTTAAAATATCTACAACTTATAGAAGCCCTTTTTTTTGATTTTCGAAGAAAAAAATTTTTTTTTTAGATTAATCGCATTAAATAAAAGATATTTTAAAAAAAGGAGCTCTATAAGTTGTAGATAATTAAATTAGTAATCATTGTGTTAAAAAATAATTAATTTTTTGCCTTTAATTAATTATTTTTTTTAGAAGGAGACGAAAGAGAAAATTATCAATTGATATAATTGGAGGTTTACTTCTTTTAAATCCGTACGATGGAGTTCACGGTAATTAAAACAAAGTATTTTACTTTATTATGCAGGAATTTTATTGCCAGACAACTGTTGTGTGCACATTCTCACAGTTTCGGTCCTAAAAGGACCATCATCAGGCCTGAAACATACAAATTGTTTTCTTAACCTTTATGCAACACCGGGCCAATCTTTCATATGATTACATATTCATTTTCTTCACAATACAATGAATGAACATCACAATTATGATTTTTCCAAAAAAATTGTCATTAAAAACCAGTACATACCATGTATTCCTTGTCTCTTATTTAAATATATATTTCCCCAAAGGGGGGTGAAATGCCATGAATTATATATATGGAGTGGGAGAATACTTTAATTTGTTTTAGAATCCCGACTCTGTCCTGTGTAGTGCAGATTTGAACCTGACAGAAATTTTTTTTATAATTTATTTTAAACATATCGAGATTAATAAAAAGATTAGTTACATGTATCAATATGAACAACTCAAATAAAATGAAATATTCTTGGTTTTTTTTTTTTTTTTACTTTGCACAAAATAAATAGATCAGTTATTATCAATTCCTTATTTAAATCTTTATGAAGGCAATTACCTTATGTCAAATAGTAAAATATATATTTTATATATATTTAATTAAAGTATTCTCCCACTCCATATATATAATTCATGGCATTTCACCCCCTTTGGGGAAATATATATTTAAATAAGAGACAAGGAATACATGGTATGTACTGGTTTTTAATGACAATTTTTTTGGAAAAATCATAATTGTGATGTTCATTCATTGTATTGTGAAGAAAATGAATATGTAATCATATGAAAGATTGGCCCGGTGTTGCATAAAGGTTAAGAAAACAATTTGTATGTTTCAGGCCTGATGATGGTCCTTTTAGGACCGAAACTGTGAGAATGTGCACACAACAGTTGTCTGGCAATAAAATTCCTGCATAATAAAGTAAAATACTTTGTTTTAATTACCGTGAACTCCATCGTACGGATTTAAAAGAAGTAAACCTCCAATTATATCAATTGATTTAATTAATTAGCTGGAAAGTCTAGAATGAAATGCAATTTGTCCCTTGTTTTCCTATGGGGAACACTAACGCCATCTCTTGCCGCCTAGAGGAACTCGGTAGTCAAAAGCTTTCTAACGACTTTTCGAGACGCGCACCTTAATAAATTGTTTTGGGTATTTATAGAGATTATTATTATGATTATTATTATTTGATATTCCTATCGGTATCCCTGTTTATTTACCCTAGGTGCTTCAGTCCTCAAAACCCAACCGGCCTCTGACCGAAACCAAGCTAAAATGAAATTAAAAGAGTTATTTGAATAAAATCAAAAAGTTTGGGGATTTAAAATTAATGCCAAAATTGTTTTGCGGACCACTGTTTAGGAACTAAATTATTTCATGGAAATGGAGTCAAAATAAAATAAAGTCGTTTGCAGACAAATTTTATTTTATTTAGATTCTCGTCTTCACGGCTGACGTTTTGGCTCAAGGTCTAGGCCATCTTCAGAGCTGGCGGCAAAATAACTAAATTGTGGATATTTTTAAACCGCGAGAACATTCAGCATGTGGTCAGCTTATAGTGGCACCTAAAGAAAACATTTTTTCTTTTATGCTTTTCTTCTATTTTCTCGCTGTTTTAAAAATTACCACACATTTGGTTATTGCCAGGAGGCTCCGAAGATGGCCTAGACCTAGGGTTGAAACGTCAACAGTGAGGGTGAGAATCTAAACAAAAGAAAATTTGGCTGCAAACTTGTTATTTTTCTGACTTCATTACCATTAAGCTGACAGCCACAGTTCTTTAACAATTAAATTATTTCAGTTTCAAATAAAGGAAAAAATCTAAAAATAACGTTAGGAATTATTTCAATTATAAAGGGGTCGATAAAAGCTTATTTGGGGTGGAAATATAAAAAAAAAATGTTTTAAATAATCAGATAATATTATTTCCACCTTTAAATAAAGTTAGATTGTATTAAAAAGTATTTTTTATCTTTTATAAAATTTAAATTGCTCTTTTGATCTTTTTCAATATCTACACAGCCCTTGTGACTTGATATATTGATATTTAATTATTAATTAAAATGTTTATAGCATATTTTCGCTTTGAAAAATCTCTTGCGTAAATTGTAAAATATTGGTGATTAGTGTGCGAGTGATTATTGATATAGCGTCTAATGCAAAAGTGGCTCTCCCTCTTTTTCAGATTTATTATGTTTGGAAAATAATCTTGTGAGGCCAAAAAGTTTTTGATTTTGAATTGCCTGCCAATCTTCGCTTGTTTAGATAATAATACAAAAGATAGGACTAATATAACATTTAAAAAAAAATTTTTGAAAAAATTAAGATTTTCACTTATTTGATAAAACTTTGGGCCTTTTATTTATGTTCACTATTTTAATTCTGAAATAACCTCTTCAGTGGATGGCAACCACGAGCTGCCCGAGCTGGGCTGGCAGTCCTTCTGTTCTTTGTATGTATGTCTCATCCTTCCTCTTTTCAACAGGAGTCAGACCGTGCGACGGGCCTGCCTGCTTTTCTCTTTTCGGTCGCAAAATCGAATGATAGGGTTAGAGGAAAAAATTAGGTCCGCCGACCCCGCATCGCGAGATTAAGGCGTTTGGCATTTGGTATCCAAATGGCTTAAATAAAATTTTTTTTAGGCTTTCCTCATGGCTGGCAGGTTTGAGATGCTGACAATATTGATAAACTAAAAGCGAAGGAAAGAGGGCTCTGAACCTAGCCAGTTCAATAAATACTATTTATTTTAAATCATTTGGACACCAAATGGTATTATTAGAATTGCTTAATTTTCTAATTGTTTTTTTTTTTTATTGATTTTATTTTATTGAAAGTAGTGATTGTAGGAAGGTGTGAATTACGAAATAGGCAGCCAATAGAAAAAAAAAATTTTATTACCTAATCGACGTTTCTGTTGACCTTCATCAAAATCTTTGGAAATTATTATTAGAGTATACGTTGTTCGGATTATTTAGTTTTTATTTTTCTAATGGAAAGATATGGCTTAATTCAATAAGAAAATATTGAATTTTTGACCGTTTCTAAAATTTTTCTGCATCCCACTAACTTATTCTATAAGAGAGTGGCATTTCGAAATTTCATCGGGAAGTTACTCAGAGTATGTATCACAGTCGGATATTATATATTTATAGAAGAAAGATTCTACCATCTAATTTTGGAATTTACCCCATATAATCATCTTGCACTAATAGATTGTCATCTTTTCACCACTAATGCAAAATCTGTCCATTAAATTAAATTAATTTTTTTAGAATTTGAACCAGGTATCTTTTGGACTGTCGCTCTTTACAGTATTCAACTCGCCGCCTCATTCATACTCTATTACTTTTATGACTTGTTGTTGCTAGCACCACTTGTTGCCTTGCAAATGGCAAATGGCATGTGCAACCATTGAGAGAGATAAAGAAGGAGAGAGTCTTTTTCTTCTGACTGTCCGTTTTTCCGGTTTTGCCCCCGTGTGAAGATTCGCCCCCTTTTTTGCATTTATTAATATTAATGCGTGCACGCTGCGCTCAATTGTTTTTAATAACTCTAAGGTCTTCAGGTTCAGTGGCCCCTTCTTTATTTACTGCTCCAAGACCTTTGGGGTCTGGCACCTATGTACTTGGGAATTATAAAAAAAAAAAAAAATTAACGGTCATATCTAAAATAAATACTTAAATAGGCGGTTTATTTAATAATTTATTCTGCTTCTTTTTTTCTAACGGAAATAACATCAGTGGAAATATGAAGTAGACCCTATTAGAAGGTGCCTAAAAACGAATGAATATAATCGGACCACAATATTGAATTTAATGAAAGAATATATTTTTTTTATTTCAATATAAATACACGCAAATTTTATCCTCCTACCGTTAAAACTTACATTACTACATTAATGCATAAATCATAAAAAAAACTAATTATAGGGAAGCATAAAACAACCGCTCTATTTTTGAATATCGTCTGTTAATAAATTTAACAGACGATTTTCAGGAGCGAATAGTTTAATTCTCATAAAAAAAAAATACATTTATTGAATATTCGTATATTTATTGATTTTGAGAAAAAAATATTAATTAATAGTATATTGTAAGCTTTAGAGTTGTTGGAATGAGTTGTAGAAAGTTTACTCATGTTGTGAGATATTAGGCATTAGAGCATTGCCAAGGGGGGCAGGAAGGGCAGCTGCCCCCCCCCCCCTAGAGATTAAAAAAATTACTGTTTTTCTCGAAGTTTTTTTTAGAAAAATTTATTTAAAACTTCTTTTTTATTAGTTCAATGAAGAAGAGAAATGGCTGTTGGGATGATTGAATAAGGAACTCTATGAGAAGGGCAGCCAGCAGAAATAAAAAATATTTATATTATTTCGATGACGTTTCGGGAACGCATCGCTCCCATCTTCAGATCTTATGACCATAGAATATTTATTAAATTAGTTTATATATAGTTACAATTATGTTATTTACAAAAAGTAGTTATAAAATGTTTTCGGAATAATTGTCGAACAATAGTTATAAAGTATACAAAACGAACAATAGCCTTGACAACCTTTACACAATATATGTATTGTTATTATTCTTTTTGAATACTTTATAAAACTATCCATCTCTTGTTCAACAATAATTTCGTAGGCATTTTATAACTACTTTTTGTAAATAGCATAATTGTAACTATATATAAACTAAATTAATAAATATTCGAAGACGACGAAATAATATAAAGGTTTTTCATTCCTGCTGCCTGCTCTTCTCATAGAGTTCCTTATTCAATTGTTAACTTTGCCCATCAACCGTAGGTTGGGCAGGGAAAGTTAATGTATCGTAAAAAAAAATTTTTCTGAAGCTGCCAAAATGCGTTTTGAGGTCCCCTGAATCCATTTAAGTAGTTTTTGGAATGATGTCTGTGTCCTAATTTGTCATAAATTTGTTAAAAAATCATTTAAATTCGAAAATTATGCATAGCAACAGAGTAAAATCAAAACAAATAAACAAACGCGTTGCGTTATTTCTTTGAATAATGGGCGGGCAAAGTTGTGCGCTCGGCTTAGTCCAACCCTTTATTTTTTTATTGTTCGGACGTAAACAGTTTCCTAAATAGTGGTTCGTGGACATTTAAATCATTGCATATATACGTTCATCCACATCTATACCTGCTCATCCTGTCCTCTTCCAGGCCAATGGTTGACGACGCCCTTGATGCCCAGATATATTAATAGAAGAATTTGAATTTTTTTTTTTTTTTAGAATTTTATTGACTGGTATCTGAATTGCAAATATTTTATCAACCAACTTTTTATTTAAAAGTATTTTTTAGTCCTGTTATTATCGTATCACTGACCGAAACTGTTGACATTTGCAAATTATTCGCCGAGGCAAGAAAATAAGCTCTGGTTCGTCCTAGAAATATATTGATATTATACTTTTTCATTTTTTTTTGATTTTCTCAAAATTCGCTCTAATGATTTTGATTAAAATTCAGCAATTTTACATCTTTAATTCTAATGTAATGTCATCAACTAAATATATTTTGACACAAAAAAATTTGGTGTGCAAGCGAAAACAACAGAACACATCTTTTAATTATCTATGGTAAGAGAAACTTTGTGCTGTTGCGAACGTCACACCAGATTTTTGAAGAATTAAATTAGTTCCTTTATTGATTCAATTTTCATAACTTTTTCCCAATACAAATGTTTTAGGCTATAAATTTATTGAAGATAATTTTCCTCAATAGCCCATATATATATTTTTTTACTTTGACCAGATATGCCTAAAATAAATCATATATTAATATATTATTATTTATAATTTAATACTGAACAATATTCAATTATATATTTAAATAGTCTATTGATGTTTTAGAATATCATTATATATTTATAAATTAATAAATAATGATCTTTGTTTCGTATATGTTTATACAATAATATTCATACCTAGGTGAACTCATAATTTAATTTAAATTAAATCAATTTACATGTATTAAATTATTGTATTAATTATTATATATACGGTATCTCGTAAATTAAATCATATTTACCAACGAACCTTTTTAAACTCATCTCTATTATTTATAGGTTCAGTGAATTATATTTTTCATTAGCTGGATCACTAACAAAGAGCCATCCTATTAATTGAAATTTCTTTTGCGCCGTTTAGAAAAATCCCTAATTAATGCAAATGTTTCTTCCAATTTCCATAAGTGGATTTTCCCTAGAACCTTCATGGGCTTTTCTTTTTATCTCTAATCGATTAAAAGAGAAACTGGGATTGAATTTTTGGAAACTGAAAAAAAAGTAACATGATTTTTATCTCTCTAGTAACATGGGTGTTTTGACTAAATTTAATGGCTTTCTATAGTATTCAGGTCCGCAGTAATATAACTTGGCCATTGATGCGAGGAAATTTTATGATGCCTCTCTTCCCTCTTTCGCAAATACAATTAAACTAATTACCAAATAGACACAATACTAACTAGCCAGAGGGGGAGAAAAATGGGATAAATGGAAGGCATTTAGACAAATGATCTAGATTTACCGGATGTAGTAGTTTTAGAGTGGGCCAAAAAAAATTTTTTTTTCGAACCGGTATAGGCATTGCCAGTATATTTTTTCGAAATGAAGGGGGGTGGAATTAGGGGTACGCTTCGATAATTTTTCCAAACAAATTTTTTTTTTTTGATTTAAGGTTTTTTTTTTTGGCATTGATTAACGGAGTGTCTGTATTTATTTCGCTTAGATTGGCTACCAATCCAATTGAAATAAATTTTTGTCGAATGAGCCGGGATGCGAACCCTTGCTTGACCTTTGGTAAACCAGAAGCGAATTCTCTACCCCTGAGCTATAGGTCAAGGATTGACAAAAGTTGTTCACAATTAAGAATAGAATAGAGCATTATTGTATATAATATAGTATATACAATAATGCTACATATTATGTAGACTATTATTACGATAAAGTTGATTTAAAAAAAAAAAAACTTTTTGGGGATAGGGAATTGGCTTTAGTATACTATTCATTTAAAGAAAACTTTCAGATTTAAATAAATAAATATAATAATAATAAATATTCCCAATTCATTAATAATTTTTGAGACTTGAAAATATTTCCTACATTAGGCCTAATTAGTTATATTTTGTTAAGAAATTTGCACAAAATTTATCGGGGGAGGAGGGGGGAGGGGGAGAGGGTTCTTGCTCCACTCCCCCACCCACTTCCTACGGTGATCAATTTTTTTCGCACTATTTCGAAAAATGAAAGTTTTTTCGACTCCACCCTATTGATACTCGTTATCAACCCAGATTTATTGGTAGCTAATACCATTTAAAATTTAAATTATTTAAATTTTAAATCACTTTTTATCGGTCAGGATGGAAAGTGAACTAATGGCACTTAGTAAATTGAAACTCTCAGCACTAAGCGGCATAAGCTTGTTGTCTTATTATTTAAATGAAACAATTACTATACTCCACTTTGTTTTGGATAAAGTAGTGTAATCGTGTAAACAGTCGAAATATTTTAGATTAGTCCTGAATTATCTTTAACAGCACACGTCAAAATGTTCTTTTATTACAATCTTTCTCACTTCCGGGTACACAGTGCCGAATCTAGAAAAAATGATTTATCAGCTAATTTGCCAAAAACATAGAATACGGGAGGAAAGACAAGGACAAAGAAGAAGGGCAGGAGGAAGGACACCTGCCCTTTTGGTCCCTTGGGCCCTTGGGCTCTAGCAGATGGCCTGCGCTGATTGCATGCTAATGCAACGAGAAAACAATCTGAGGGAACAAGCCTCGTCATCTGATTATGACAAGACAACCAACAGCCCATCCATGATCCCAGATAACATCAGTATGGGTTGGAGGCCTGGGAGTTAGTTGCTTATGTGCTCTCCACTCTCTCTCTCTCTCTCTTGACGTTCAATGCGCAACCAGCGCAGCTCCTACTCACTCATTCCCCTTTTCATTAACATCCATCTTTATTTATCATCAAGTTATTATGTCAATCTTTAAAAAACTTATCAAGCAAAATAAATAGGAGTAATTATAATTGTATTACATTATTTGTTCTAGGATATACCACAAATGGAGTTATTGATATTTTATTGTAGAGGATAAATCCCTGAACATTTTAAGATCAAAATCACTATGATTTCTTAAAAACTAAAAAAAGTTACAGCCTTGCAAAGTTATAGGCCTAGATATAAAAAACTGGATTTTGAGAAAAACCCATTTAAGGTGCGCGTCTCCGGGTGCTAATTTTGGGAGATTCCAGCGGCCACAATTTTGAAGCTATTGACCTCAATTTTTTTTTTTTTAATTAAAGCTATTTAAAATATCCACAACTTATAGAAGCCCTTTTTTTGATTTTCGGAAAAATAAAATTTTTTTTTAGATTAATCGCATTAAATAAGATATTTTTAAAAAATTCGTTCTATATCTTCTAGATAATTAAATTAGTAATCAGTGTGTTAAAGAATAATTAATTTTTTACCCTTAATTAATTAGATGGAATCTTTCAAATGAAATGGAATAAATCCCTTGTATCACTATGGGAAAAACTAACGCCATCTCTTGCCGCCTAGAGTAACTCGGTAGTGAATCGTCTTCTAACGGTTTTTCGAGACGAGCACCTTAAACACATTGTAAAACTATTTATTTTTAAGGTAACTAAATCGATTATTTTGTAGTATTTATCCGATTCTCATCACTAAAATTTCCCAAAAAATTGAATAATTGTATTCAATCAAAACCCAAAAATCGATATTTTTTACCTAATTCGACTAAAATGTCCGTATCAATAATTTTATTTTAATAATTTTTTTTTAGTTAAAATAAAAGACTTTTTTGACATTAATCGTGGAGCTTATTTTAATTAGTAAATAATACAAATTAATTTAAAAAATTACATTGTTTTATTTTCATCACCTGATGACCGAAACCTTGTAATATTTCTATTGTAGTTAAATTATATTATTAATTACTAATTAAAATAAACCCCATGATTAATGCCTAAAATGCGTTTTATTATAAATGATACAATTACGAAAGTGAAATCATTTAATTTTTTTATCTAGGATATCAAAAAAAAAAAAATTGCTATTAGGAATATATACATTTTTTTTTTAATAAAAAAAATTAATAATATCTATCAAATATTAATTAAATTTGAAAAAAAAGAGGATCTACAGCCACGAATTACTTAATATTCAATATTAATTAAATAAATTACGAAATTTTTAAAAAACAATGGACAAAGACAGTTCAAAACAAGCTTTCTGATTGACTAGAGGAGGCACGATCTTACCTTTAACTTTCAGTACTAATGAATGTTGATCATAAATCACATACTTATTGGAAAAGGTACTTTTCTAAAAATTGAAATAAAAACACCTTGTTGTTGTTTTTGTTTAATCATTCACGTGGTAGGCATTTTCCCATTTATATAAAGAGAGATAATTTAGGGAATTCTGACGTCAATCTACATGTATTATTTATGAATAGAGGAAGTTATTAATATTAAGATATTATCGTCCACTATATTTCTTACTACAATATATGCATATTTACGTACTGAATAAGAATTCAAATTCGTTTAATTGACATATGAAATTTACTTTCATTACATTTTATCAATGACTAGCCGCAAGGTTCGCCTTCGGCGAACCTTGCGCTAGCCAGGGGGCTTCGCCCCCTGGACCCCCAAGCTCGCCTACCGGCGAGCTTTGCTCGCCTTCGGCGAGCAATTGCCCGCCTTCGGCGGGCAAATTTGGTACATGCGAGCATGTTTCTTGGACGGCCATCGTTGAAAACCTGAAATTCACGGACCTTAAACGTTCTTAACTCGTGGTCAATTCTCAATGCTTCGATTCTTCTTTACCGCAAAAACAAATTGATATCTCAACACTTTAAAAAGTGAATATAAAAAAAAAACTCCAAAATGAGAATTTAATGCTCTTAAAAATAGAATTTCGAAAAAGCTTAGGAAATCACGGTAAGGTAATAAACGTAATTTGCAAATTATAAAATGATATGAATTTATTACTATCACGAAGATAAGTAGTGACTAAATATTTTATTTCTTTATTTATTGTGTTAAATAAAGGGCCAATTACAGAAATAGTAAATAGCTGTAAGGTACTTTCTTAAAAAAGCGCTCTTTTGTAATACAGGATCATTTTGTAAGGCGTATTTGGATCATACCAGCTATAATGTCTATATTCTGCCCACATTTAACCGTACCAGAAAAATTATTTTCATTCCTACATATATGGACTGCATTTTCGCTTCTTCGGCAAATATTTATTCAGTAATTTTAAACCCAAAAAAGCATGTTCATTAGGGTGGTTGTAAGGTATAAGGGGAGAAAATTGTTTTGGCTGTATTTTCGGCGGGAACCTCTTAAAAGTTGACAATTGGTGTAAAAAGTAGATTGAGAAAGTTTGAGCTCGATCGAATAACGATAAGACCTGCCTCATCGGCCCTAAAGTTCATCAATTCCCCTAAATTTTGACTATTAACATCTGTAAATCCTAGAACGTTAGTCCAACAAAAAAAGTTTATCAGTAATTTTTTGAAGAGCATTAAATTTACTAAGAAAAAGTCCTTTAACATTCTTTAGTAAAACCAACGGTTTTCATGGTATGGGCAAAAAATCGAATATGGTTAAGAGGCACATCACATAGAAATATAAGAATAAAAAATTCGGGGGGGGGGAGGCATTACACAAAAAACTTTAAAACACTTGAAAGATATTTAAAAAAAAGAATGTTCATATTTGAATGAATAAAAGAATTAAAAATTCGGGGAAGGGGGCATAACACAAAAAACTTTATATTCTTCGACAAATATTTATTCAAGAATCTTAAATCCAAAAAATCATGTTCATAATTGAAGAAATAGAAGAATTTAAAATTTAGGGGGAGGGGGGCTAAAAAAAAACTTTAAACCACTTGAAAGATATTTATTCAAGAATTTTAAATCCAAAAAAGCATGTTCATAATTGAAGAAATAGAAGAATTTTAAATTCGGGGGGGTGGGGGGGCTAAAAAAAAAAAAACTTTAAACCACTTGAAAGATATTTACTCAAGAATTTTAAATCCAAAAAAGCATGTTCATATTTGAAGAAATAGAAGAATTTTAAATTCGGGGGGGGGGGGTTAAAAAAAACAAACTTTAAACCACTTGGAAGATATTTACTCAAGAATTTTAAATCCAAAAAAGCATGATCATATTTGAAGAAATAGAAGAATTTAAAATTTAGGGGGGGGGGCTAAAAAGAAAACTTTAAACCACTTGAAAGATATAGCCTATATTCAAGAATTTTAAATGCGAAAAAGCATGTTCATAATTGTAGAAATAGAAGAATATAAAATTCGGGGGGGGGGGGGCTAAAAAAAAAAAAACTTTAAACCACTTGAAAGATATTTACGCAAGAATTTTAAATCCAAAAAAGCATGTTCATATTTGAAGAAATAGAAGAATTTTAAATTCGGAGGGGGGCTAAAAAAAACAAACTTTAAACCACTTGAAAGATATTTACTCAAGAATTTTAAATCCAAAAAAGCATGATCATATTTGAAGAAATAGAAGAATTTAAAATTCGGAGGGGGGCGCTAAAAAAAAAAAACTTTAAACCACTTGAAAGATATTTACTCAAGACTTTTAAATCCAAAAAAGCATATTCATATTTGAAGAAATAGAAGAATTTTAAACTCGGGGGGGGGGCTAAAAAAAAAAAAAACTTTAAACCACTTGAAAGATATTTACTCAAGACTTTTAAATCCAAAAAAGCATATTCATATTTGAAGAAATAGAAGAATTTAAAATTCAGGGGGGGGGGCTAAAAAAAAAAAAAACTTTAAACCACTTGAAAGATATTTACTCAAGAATTTTAAATCCAAAAAGCATGTTCATATTTGAAGAAATAGAAGAATTTAAAATTCGGGGGGGGGGGCTAAAAAAAAAAAACTTTAAACCACTTGAAAGATATTTACTCAAGAATTTTAAATCCAAAAAGCATATTCATATTTGAAGAAATAGAAGAATTTAAAATTCGGGGGGGGGGGCTAAAAAAAAAACTTTAAACCACTTGAAAGATATTTACTCAAGACTTTTAAATCCAAAAAAGCATATTCATATTTGAAGAAATAGAAGAATTTAAAATTCGGGGGGGAGGGGGCTAAAAAAAAAAAACTTTAAACCACTTGAAAGATATTTACTCAAGACTTTTAAATCCAAAAAAGCATATTCATATTTGAAGAAATAGAAGAATTTAAAATTCGGGGGGGGGGCTAAAAAAAAAATTTTAAACCACTTGAAAGATATTTACTCAAGAATTTTAAATCCAAAAAAGCATGTTCATATTTGAAGAAATGGAAGAATTTAAAATTCGGGGGGGGGGGGGCTAAAAAAAAAAAACTTTAAACCACTTGAAAGAAATTTACTCAAGAATTTTAAATCCAAAAAGCATATTCATATTTGAAGAAATAGAAGAATTTAAAATTCGGGGGGGGGAGGGGGCTAAAAAAAAAAAAAACTTTAAACCACTTGAAAGATATTTACTCAAGACTTTTAAATCCAAAAAAGCATATTCATATTTGAAGAAATAGAAGAATTTAAAATTCGGGGGGGGGGGCTAAAAAAAAAATTTTTTAACCACTTGAAAGATATTTACTCAAGAATTTTAAATCCAAAAAAGCATGTTCATATTTGAAGAAATGGAAGAATTTAAAATTCGGGGGGGGGGGCTAAAAAAAACAAACTTTAAACCACTTGAAAGATATTTACTCAAGAGTTTTAAATCCAAAAAAGCCTATTCATATTTGAAGAAATAGAAGAATTTAAAATTCGGGGGGGGGGGCTAAAAAAAAAAAATTTTTAACCACTTGAAAGATATTTACTCAAGAATTTTAAATCCAAAAAAGCATATTCATATTTGAAGAAATAGAAGAATTTAAAATTCGGGGGGGGGGCTAAAAAAAAAAACTTTAAACCACTTGAAAGATATTTACTCAAGAGTTTTAAATCCAAAAAAGCATATTCATATTTGAAGAAATAGAAGAATTTAAAATTCGGGGGGGGGGCTAAAAAAAAAAAATTTTTTAACCACTTGAAAGATATTTACTCAAGAATTTTAAATCCAAAAAAGCATGTTCATATTTGAAGAAATGGAAGAATTTAAAATTCGGGGGGGGGTTCACACCAAAATTCGTAGAGGTGTTCACAAAAAAAAAAAAAAAACTTTAAATTACATGAAAGATATTTACTCAAGAATTTTAAATCCAAAAAATCATGTTCATAATTGAAGAAATAGAAGAATTAAAAATTTCGGGGGGGGGGCTGCCGATTTTCAAAAAACTCTGAAACAACGAATTTAGATTTTTATCTAAGGAAGGATTTAGCGAAGAAAGCAAATTGATATCTCTTCTGGTTTAGAAATAAATGTAAAATCAAAATTTTTTCCCTAAATTGGCGATTTGGGGTACTTAGGGGCCGAATTTCAAAAAACCCTGAAACAACGAATTTAGATTTTTATCTAAAGAAGGTTTTAGCGAAGAAACCAAATTGATATCTTTTTTGGTTTAGTAATTATTGTAAAGTCAAAATTTTTTCCCTAAATTGGCGATTTGGGGTACTTAGGGGCCGAATTTCAAAAAACCCTGAAACACCGAATTTAGATTTTTATCTAAGGAAGGTTTTAGTGAAAAAACCAAATCGATATCTCTTCTGGTTTAGAAATTAATTAGAAATTATTGTAAAGTCAAAATTTTTTCCCTAAATTGGCGATTTGGGGTACTTAGGGGCCGAATTTCAAAAAACCCTGAAACACCCAATTTAGATTTTCATCTAAAGAAGGTTTTAGCGAAGAAAGCAAATTGATATCTTTTTTGGTTTAGAAATTATTGTAAAGTCAAAATTTTTTCCCTAAATTGGCGATTTGGGGTACTTAGGGGCCGAATTTCAAAAAACCCTGAAACAACGAATTTAGATTTTTATCTAAAGAAGGTTTTAGCGAAGAAACCAAATTGATATCTCTTCTGGTTTAGAAATTAATGTAGATCAAAATTTTACCCTTAAATATATTGTTTTTCCCTAAATTGGCGATTTGGGGTACTTAGGGGCCGAATTTAAAAAAACCCTGAAACACCCAATTTAGATTTTTATCTAAAGAAGGTTTTAGCGAAGAAACCAAATCGATATCTTTTTTGGTTTAGAAATTATTGTAAAGTCAAAATTTTACCCATAAATGACCATTTGGGGCCCTTAAAATGGGAATTTCGAAAAATGGCTTCTTAAATCACGCCTAGGGCCCAAATGTAATCTACATGCCAAATTACAGCTTTCTAGGCCATACAGTTTAGGCTGTGCGATGATTGTGTTTTGTCTGGTTTAGAAATTAATAAAAAAAGTCAAAATTTCACACATAAATGACCATTTGGGGCCCTTAAAATTGGAATTTTGAAAAATGGCTTCTTAAATGACGCCTAGGGCCCAAATGTAATCTACATGCCAAATTTCAACTTTCTAGGCCTTACAGTTTAGGCTGTGCGATGATTGTATGCCAATCAGTCAGCCAGTCAGTGAGTTCTCTCTTTATATATATAGAGATATAGGGCCTAATGAAAGTACTTTTCATTCATTAAAATTTTTTTAGATTTTTGACTTTCACTTCTATATAATTAGCTCAATTTAAAAAAAGAAAGAGGGGCAGCCAATAATCGAGCCTCTATTTAATAATTAAACACTCTTTATTGGAATGTTTCGCCTGGGATCCATCTTGCTATGTTTAGCCTTTAGAGAATACGACCCTCGTATATTGTTCAAATTTTTATACAAAAAAATAATGTTCTCATCTGCAGCCTTTTTTTTATTTTTTTTTTAATAGGTCCGGGCCCGCCCGATTTCATTTTGCTACCCGCCCGTAATTTTTTCATGGCCTTCAAAGCTTGGGCCCGCAGGCCCTTCCACATCGCGGGTTTTGCGTGGGTGTACTTTACGCCACTGGTAATTTGTGATCTTGTATAAAAATTTGAGCAATATACTCTTTATAAGGCTGAAGATGGCAGGGTGGATTCCAACCATTCTAATAATGAAAAATAAAAAAGTATTATATTTGTGTTTGATACACAATAATAAAGTTAATTATTTTTTCAATTATTTCTTTCTGATTTTTGACCCACATGTCTATAATTGTCCCCATTTTCATCGACTTGAGATAGATTTTTGCTATTGTCTATAAATCATAATCTGTTGAAGGATTTATAGTACAAGTTGAGAGTAATAAATAGTATAAATTACAGCTAGAAAGGTTTGATATTTATTATTATTATTTATCTCTGAAAGAGATTAAGCAATGGATAGAGAGATAGATGAATGGTGATTTGTGTGGGGTGATAGGATATATGATATTCTAGCGTCCGTCGGAAGTAGCCTAATGTTTTTTTTTTTTTTTTTAAGGGAATCGTAAACGAAGACAATGCACCGAGTGCAAGTGCAAGTGCATTGCCCCCTCGAGAATGAGTGCAACCATTGGAAATGCATCACAAATGCTTAAAGTGAGTCAAACTTCAATGGACCAATTTATTTTTTTCATGAAAATGGAAAATTTTCGGAAAAAAGTTTAAAATGTTTAGTTTGTGATTTTATTATAAAATCCAGTTTTAATTGTTTATCAGGGATTTATTGTTGTCTTTTACACGATATCGAGGAATTAAGAATGTATGCTGATGAAATGGACAAATTTTTGGCCTACAAAGAGCTGTCTCTTTCAAATAAGCAAAGGATCGGTTGGTCGTTCTTCTATCGCCTACGGCGGGCTTTCCGCCTACCCAGAGGGCTGCCCCCTGGACCCTCCCTCATGCTCGCTGAGCAATTTTATTCCCAATTTGGGATATTTCTTGTTGCAATGCATGTGCTAAGATGTTAAAGAGTCAATCAACTGGTTGCGTAGCTCCTCCCACAGTCTTGGTCGTATACCCGGAAAGTTGACTCTTATTGTTAGAGCACAAAGGAAGCTCTCTAATATAATTGAAGAAATTTGATTATAATTAATTTTTTAAGAGATTTAAATTATTACTACGATACTCCCTGGTCCATGTACTATATGTGTACTGTAATTTTAAATAGATTCATTGAAAATTGTGGATTTCTATAGAACATATATATATACATACATAATACATTTTGCCCATTTCATCTTTATTTATAGGTCTATACTAGATAGGGTAGATATAAGACACTTGCCAGAAATTTTTTTGGCAATTTCAAGCATTGTTTCCAGAATTATGCTTGAAAATGTGACTGCCTTTAAGATTTTATTATGCACTGTATCTATAAATTAAAAAAAAAAAATTGACATCTTCAAAATTAATTCGAATTTTTAAACTTAATTTTTTATTATCAATCTACTGGGTGGAAAATGACGAAATAGGGTATGAAGACAAGAATGAAAATTGGCGGAAATGGTCTTTTTCTTCATTGATTATGTTAAAAATAATTAATTTTCCAAAAAAATTTGGAAATATAAAAACTTTAAAAATAGTATAATTTATCATAACATGACAAAAAAATTACAAATTTCAAAATTAAAAAAAAAATCTTATTATTCGAATACCTCTTCTAGTTGACGTATTTACTCTAAAAGCTGATACAATTTTAATGTAGATATATTAACTTTTTCTTGGGGAAGGGGGGGGGGCAAACTTTTTTTCTTAAAATTTATTTACAAATACTGAGGTATCTCAAATTTGGCCAAAAGACATTTATTTTAATTAATTTTTTAGAGTTTCTGTACCCGAGGGTGTATATTGAAATATTTTATTTAGTCTATATATATAAAAATGAAATGGGAAAAATGTATGTATGTATGTAAATATGTATGTATATGTTCTATAGAAATCCACAATTTTCAATGAATCCATTTGAAATTAAGTACACCTATAATACATGGTGGCTCTGGGAGTAACGTAGTAATAATTTGAATCTCTTAAATGTTTTGGAAAATTAATTATAATCAAATTTCTTCAATATGGGAACACAAAATCAACAAGTTGACTAGAAATTAGAGAGCGTCCTTTATGCTCTGTGAACCAGCTTCCTACCTGACTATGGGCTGGGGGTGGGGGCTACGCAGTAGTTGAAAAACGAAGAGAGGAAGCAGGTGACTGGCCCTTTAAACAGTCATAAACAGACCCTTTTGTGCAGTTCCCAATCGGTACCCTCTAACTTTAACATCTTAACACTTGCATTGCAACAAGAAATATCCCAAATTGGGAATAAACTTGCTCGCCGAAGGCGAGCAGGGGTCCAGGGGCGCAGCCCTCTGGCTAGGCGAAAGCCCACCGAAGGCGGGCTTTGCGACTAGTATAATATAAAATTTAAAAAGAATCAGATTCATTAGGGCAAGGGGACAAAACCCTCCCTGCCCCCCCCCCCCCCCCATAAATGCGCATTTGTAGAATTTACGTGAAAGCTTAGTCTCTTTTACCGACTAAATTTTTATAAATATTGAAACACATTTTTAGCCCAATGACGGGTAGCGCAAATAAAAAAAAAAATTATTGATATAGGCTTATCAAAAATATTTTTAAATTTTAATAAGTTTTAAAAGTTGAATAATAAATAAAATAGCCTACAGTATTTAAAAAATTTATAATTCACATTTTTTTAATTTCGTCACAAAAGCAGTATTTAGTTATTTATTTATTAACAAGATAATTTAATGACCAGCTGGTGTGTCCATTAAAGGCTTTTAATTATTCTCTGATTATTCGATGTTTCCAAAAAGATAATGTGAAAAATGGAAAATTAATGGCCCAGGGGGTGAATATAAAATTTTTATAGCTTACATCCTCTATTAATTGATTGAACCACATTTTAACATTTTTGTTGATAAATAAATTAAGATCTGATTTTAAAAACCTGTTTTCTACTCTATCTATCGATCTACTATTATTTAACTAGTAATTATTGTATGTTTGTTTTTATATATGTGTCACAAATATTACAAATGCTAGAACCAAGAGAGAGCGGGAGAAATTAGGAATTAGGACAAAATCCTCCCCCACATCCCCCCCTTGGATCCAAATGTTAATGTTTTTTAACTTTTCACTTCTCTAGACCTTCTGTTGAAATGTTAAGGCTAAAATATTCCTTTTCATCCCTCCATTTTTTTTTCGTGGCCCTATAATTAACGAAAAGGGGTGGAAATAAGTAGGGGGCTACCCCCCGAAAACGGTACGTGCTGGGGGAAAACGAAGGTCATATTTGGAGTCAGGAGGTCATTTTACTTAAGAATCTGAAGGAATTTTCTCGGGGCCAGAAAAAAAGTTTCATTTTGTAGCACAGTGTAATCTATGCCAATAGAAATGAATTTTATTAATATTCCATCTTCGGAGATTGATATTTTGATAAGCTTTTGGTAAATTTTTATTAATGGAATAATATTTTACTCAAGTAATTTTATCAGATCTGTAGGAGGGTGTGAGCCTCCCCCTGCTGATTAATTAACCAGCCATTAACTATTACAATGGGGATTTTTCTTAGTTTCTTATATCAATTAAAATGTCTTTCGAATTGTCCCCTTCAATTAATCGCCTGATTTAATTAATTAATATTTGAGTTTTCATCTCATCTTCTGACTATTGGATCATTAATTAATTTTAATTTTTTAATTAAATATTATTGAATGAAAAAGACTTGAAAAAGAATAGGAAGAAAATTCTCTCCCGCCTCTTGGTCCTTAATTTTCTCAAAACGTCAACTGCAAAAACCACATACAAGAGAGTTTTCGCCTTCGAGTAAACTAAACAATTATTTTGTCCCAGACAGCCATGCCAACTAAATTGACCTATTTTATACTGCATTTCCGATTGTTTAAATTCAAATCATGGAAAGGATTTCAATTAAAGGGCCACCCAAACCCTTCCTCTCTACTTTGCTCTTCATTTACTCTGACTTGGTCTGAATTCTTTCTTTAGGCTAAACTCTTTTTTTTTTCTTCCTCTTTCTAGTCTCTTTAATTACAAAAATAAAAAGAGATGTAGAGTAAAAACCGATTAAACAAATTTAAAGATAAATACTAAAAAAAGATCTTCTCTAGTAATGTAATAATTCAATTACTTAAAAAATTCAAAAAAATTTGAATAGGCCTACTATATCAGTAAAGTGTACTTCAAATAATAAATTTTCCCGAAAAATCTTACTGACATACTTTTTAAAGAGCATCTCAAAAATAAAAAGTAATACTTGATTTTTAAACTTTAATAAAAATCTTTAGAACAAATTTTGAGAAAATAAAAAAAAAAAAAAAAACTGAAAAAGTACTTCAAAAAAAGTACTAGTACTTTTTGGCAGATTTTTTTTTCAAAAGCTTATTATATTTATTTTTAACTGTCCTGGAGATTACTTAAATATAAAATTTCAACCTTGTAGCTTATTTTCTTCATGCTTTAATTCATCACACACTCACAGACAGACCATGATGCAAAAAACACTTTTTTGGACTCCGGGGACCTCAAAATGTGTACATGGTCTACCCCATCAAAATATCGAAATCGAATTTTTGACATGAATTCAATACTTTCTCTCTATATCTGTATTTTAAGGTGGTCTTTTTTTGGACGCTTTCGAATTTTTTTTCGACGCTAGACCTAAATCATTTCCAAATTTATAAAAAAAAAAAATTCCTGCCATATTTCAGCTCTTAATATTAGTATTAACCCGACCCTCACAACATACAAAATTACATAAGAATTGGAAAAAAAAATTTTTAAATGTGTAAAAATTTACAATCGAAATTAACATGCGAATCCCCATAGGGGCCATTTTTTTTTTCAAGGATGTTATGATCCGATTTAGGTCTTGATTTTTTCCCTAGAAGCTACCGTCAGCCCCCATAACATATCCAAAATTCAAAACAATCGATTCAGCCGTTCCTGAAAAAAAATTTTTCTGATTTTTACATGTTTTGCTATTTCTAAAAAATCAATTGATTTAGCTATCTGAAACTTTCAGGATCTTATTATTTTATTAGTACAGTGAGCGCCACAATTTAGTCCCCTCCTGATCTGAGCTTTAGCTTATAGTATATGGTGTAAAGTGAAATAATTTTAATGACCGAAAAGGTAAAACGTAAAATCTGGTACAGATGATTTTATTTTACCTTTTCAAATTTAGAATTATTTCACCATTTACCATATACTTAAGGCTAAAGCTATCAGGTGGGGTCTTAATTGTGGCGCTCACTGTACCTACAAAGTATCGTTGAAATATCTTCCAAGGGCACCGTACTTATACCCCTAGGGCCTTTGGCACGAATTTTTTTTACAGATTTAGGATTAGCGTCGGAAAAAGTTTGAAAAAGTACAAAATAAGGACCACCCTACTGTATATACATATATAGGTAAGGGGAAGTAAAAATTGATTAAAATCATCCACATTTGAGCATTAATTTAATGACTTATTATCAAAAGATCAAGGTCGAATTTTTTTACAATATTTGTATTCCAGTTCTAGAGATTAATTTAAATATCTCATATTCTTTATTTTTTTCTTCTGGCACTGGTGGCTATAACTAATTATTCTGAATAAATCGATCGCTTAAACAAGCACTGTGATTATATATCAGGAGTTTTGTGGCCATATCGAATTATAGGAAAGTCTAGTGGTTTATTTAGATTTTCTCTTTATTATTATTTTTTTTCCATTATAGAGATTACTTTACCAATTCCATGAGAATTATAAATTTTTTTTTTTAATTTGATTGATTTAAAAACTAATCAAGCTTGAGCCTATAATAAATTCAAAAAATAATTCCAACTTAAACAAATACATAAATCTTTTATTATTATTAATTTATTATTATCATTCATACGCTGGTGTCACAATAATTGGAAATTTATACTAATGCAAACAAATTTATATTAATGAACCTACAAATGGGATTATTATTATTTAATTAGGAATCAATTCCAGTAACTAACAGTTACTGATATGTTATTACGAGATATAATAGCATGTTATAGTCTATTCCAATTTTCATTTAATTTGAATATTGTAACCAAAGTGAGGGAATGGATCTTCGGATACCAAAACAAATCTTTTAATCATCGCTTCTGTGTAATTTTATAGACAAGAATTCGACTGAAGGTGTTGGCCGATTAAAACAATATTTTCATTAATAAGTTATAAAAAAGTTCAAAGGCCTCAGAACAGTCCTGGGCACCACGCTAGTGGTAGTACAATTGTGGATTTAAGCGATAGGACTATACGTGTTTTAATTAAATACGTCACGGCCTTTGACGTCACGGCTTGTAACGCGATAGAGAAAACGAAAAAATTTGTGTCGATCAAAATAAAGTTTCACTTTAAAATTTTATAATAACCATTTTCTAAAAAAAAAATCATCATGCACGTTTCTGACTCATTCAGGCTTGTACCTTCCTCCAAAACTAAAAAAAAAATCAATTTAGATCTTGAAGAAAACGTAAAAAATTTAAAACGGGGATTTAATACTGACCATTTGAAAATAACTTCATACAAAAAAAATTTTATTTAGTTCCCCTCCTTACAAGGAGAAATAACCATTCAATTATTTTTATTGAAAGATATCTTTAAATTTTCTTATTATCACCATTATTATTTAAACCAACAATTTAGTCTCATGCGACAAAAATTTATTTCATTTAGGCCCTAGATGTCGAAAAAGACCTTAGATGAAATTAAAAAAAAAAAAACAATTTAAAAGTTGAATATATATTTTTAAACAAAAGTTAAGGCCCTCTATTTAAAGCTTGAATGATATATTAGAATTGATTATCTATAAATCACCTTTTGATATTTCATTTATTTTTCTAAATGGATTTCTGTATTTCTAAAAATATCTAAACGTTATTGAAAAAACAAAATTAAATACATTTATATATAAATCACAAATGTGAATTGAAAATGGAGTATTGTTTAGTTTAGTTTAGTTTGGGTCGACTCTATTATATCGTAAATTTGTTGTTGAATAGACAGAGAGAGTGAGGTACAATTAGTCCGCAATACTGTAATTTGAAAAGGCTACAATATTCCAGACGGTTTGTTTGCTCATTGGCGGGGAATTAAATCGAATCCAATAATTAGTCTAGCGTTAATAGTATGAATGCGACATGAAAGGCAGAGTGAGGCCTGTGTATGTATGTATGTATGCTTTTGTGCCGGAGAGGATGTCCAGATGAGTCCGCTGGTCCAGCCAGGAAGCTGTCAACTACAGCACGCCCTTGCTACTCCCTCTCTCTCCTATCTCCCAAATGCCTTGATACCTAATTTATTAATTTTACGTGGCTTAAAGGGAAAAATCAATACAATTATGTTGTTTATTTTTAACCCATTTAGTTTAAATAGGCTATACTAGTATAATTTTTGCAATCAAATCGGATTTTTTTCTTCAATTATAATAGTTGATTTTTAAAGGACTTTTTTGGAATGTGAGGCCATATAAATTCTGCCTTTATTTTTACTTTCTCTTACCTATATGTATATGTTAATATATTACAAATATATAGAGAGAAAATATTGGATTCATGTCAAAATTTCGATATCGAGATTTTGAGATCCTCTGAATCCAAAAAAGTGGTTTTTGCAACATGGCCTGTTTGTGTGTCTGTGAACAAAATATCTCAAGAACGAAAAGAGCTTGGAGGTTGAAATTTTATATTTAAGTTAAGTACCCAACTGGTATATGACACGAAGCTTTTGAACAAAATCGGCCAAAGAGTACTAGTACTTTCTCTTACCTATATGCATATGTTAATATATTACATTTACTGATGCACTTTTTCAGTTTTTTTTTTTTCGATTTTCTCACAATTCGCTCTAAAGATTTTGATTAAAATTCAAAAATCAATTATTTTTTTAGATGCTCTTTAAAATCTATATTCTCATTTTGCTTTTGAAATTGTTTGAAGCTCTACTTCATAGATAAGATAGGAGAAAAGGTTGCCATAGTAACAAAATATTTTCCCATGTTTTACATCTTGAATTTTTTTTAACCCTTTTTTGACTACAGAGGCCATTTAGGGGTGATAAATTTATTCATTTAATATAAAATGGCTGCCGGGAGACGTTCCACATACTGACAATCTTGAATTCTAATATATCGGCGGAAACTAATTATATATCGGTATAAAAAAATCTGGTGTGTCAAGCCCAGAACAACTTTCAATTACAATTGTATGCAGTGCGACCAGTCACTACAGATTTTTTTAATAGTTGATTACTTATGCTAATTATTTACACTTCAGCTTATACCTGATAATGTATTCTCTTCAGTCTTACTCAGGCATATATCAGCAACATGTATTTGACATTGGCAGGTCTACACTCACACTAATATTATTAATCTAAAACTAATCAATGTAGATCATTAGAATAAATTGAAAAAATTCTGGCGTCACTGAGCGCTTAACAATTTTAACAATGAAATAGTTTCTCTCTTTTTAGTTCATTTTAAATAACGTTTTTTTTTTTTACTTTCTCTTACCTACTACGTATATAGAGAGAAAGTAATCGTAAAAATCTGAAGATTTTTTTCCATAGAATTAAATAATGAATGAATAATCACTTAAAATGAGACTTCTGAACTTTGAATTCATCTTTCCTTATTAAAAAATCTTATCATAATCACTCACATGTTTATTTTACACGATTTAAAAGAATTTTCAAGAGCCGTGAGAATAGCAATTATTTATTCTTACAATTGAATTCTTCAATTATTTATCATTTTATTTTTTAAACATTTTTATGTCATCAATAAATTTAATTATAGTAGGTGGAGAAATAATCATAATTATTAAATAAATCATTCAAATGAATAATTTATAAATATAATTAAATTAATATTTAAATTTTCAATCAACAAATGACTTTTTAAGAGATCAAATGTGCGAACATAAGCAAACGAAAGGACGGAATTCTTTTGGAAGGACCTCACAAGTAGAATAGCCTAAGGACTTTTCACCCCTTCCAAATATGTTTGAATTTTAATATAAAAGAACAAGCTCTTTATTTATTTTCAAGTGTTTTATCAAATATTTTTCATCATTAAAAAGTTTTTTAATAATCAAAAAAGGGAGTAAGATTCCTATAACTTATCTTAGGGGAAGGAGACTAAATTTTTCTCTTAAATAATTGCCACAATCAATATAAAAATATTTTTTCATAGAAGTATTCAAGAAACAGAGATGCAAAATTCTTTATCTTCAAATGTTTTTTTAACCAAATTTTTTCACATGTTCACATCATGTTCTTAAATTATTCTTTCTTTTAATAATCATATACGCGCCTACTCTAGTAATTATTATTATTATTAAAATTAGTAGGAAATACAATACAAGTAAAAGTAATTCACAATTAAATCTTAATTAAATTAATTATAATATAAAAGTTTGAATATAAATTAATTATTTTTTTATTAGGAAGAAAGATACGATAAATTAGGTGACAAGAATGTCACAAGTCTTTCCTATAATACGATATCTGGTAATAAAGAAACATGCTTTCAAGTAACCCATTACCCTTCTAAAAACATTCTGGTGTGACCTGTCGCACGACACACCTTCGGTAATTGAAAGTTGTGTTCTGTGCTTGTCACGCCAGATTTTTTGTGTCGACATATATTTTGTTTCCGCCGATATATCAGAATTCAAGATTTAAACCGGGCCGAACCCGCGCCGTTTGGTAGGGTGGCAACCCCCACCCCATGCCCCGAGGGCAAGATGTAAAATTTATAATCATGAAAACATATTTATTTTTTGTTACCATGGCAATCATTTCTCCTATCTTTCCTATGAAGTACAAGAGTAAAGTGTGCCTCAAAAGATTTCAAGGACAAAATGAGAATATACATTTTAAAGCGCATCTAAAAATAATTGATTTATGAATTTTAATTAAAATCTTTGGAGCAAATTTTGAGAAAATCGAAAAAAAACTGAAAAAGTACATAAGAAAGTAAGAAAGTACTAGTACATTTTGGCCGATTTTGACAAAAACCTCTTTCCACGCCTCAGAGGGTGGGTGCCTACTTAAATATAAAATTTTAACCTCATAGCTCAATTCCTTCATGCTTTAAAATGAACACACACAGACAACAGACATACTTACAGGCACACGGACAGAGCATGTTACAAAAACGACTTTTTTTGATTCAGGAGACCTCAAAACGTGTATATCTATCAAAATCTCGACATTTTTGACATGAATTCAATATTTTCTTATTAACATATATAGAGGTAAGAGAACTTAAAAATATTAACTAAAATTAAATATTATCTAAATTCATAGTTCTCTTTAAAACATCTCATAGTAATTTTGACTGGCCCCAACTTCAAAATTACAATTAACCAACTATATTTTAGATTAGATCTAAATAATTTTAAAACGTCTGATGTAATCCTTTTTAATGCGGCCCTCGCCGTGTTCTTGCTTTGCCAATCTGGCTCGCAATCAAAAAAGTTTATAGAAAAGTTTTCTAATTACGGTCTCCTAATTAAAATACCCTATATAGAATAAAAGATATAAAATTTATTTTTTTTAGAACAGAAATATAATGATTAATATAATTTTATATAAAATTTATAATTATATTTTAAGGGGGCTTCAGATTTCCCTAGAAAATTAATTAGCTAACAATTATTTCCATGAAAAAAGTACGTGTTAAAGTTTTAAATTCTGTTATATCTTATAAAAAATATTTTATATTCTCCAAAATGTATTCATTTAGAAGGGGAAATCATTCACCCCCACCCCCTCTTACTTCGAAACATTTTTCTATCTACGATGCTGCAATAGATGAATAAAATTTTAACATAATACATTTGAGTGATCTCAACGTAAACACACAAAAAAGGCACGAAAATGTGAAATTTTATTCTATATACATGTATATATTTTATTCGATATATAGAGAGGGAAAGAGAGCATCATCAATTGAATATAAATTATCCCACAAATAGTTCAACTTATTTTGATTAGGCTTTTTAAAAGTATTATACCTCTACATTAATATACCTATTGTCAATTTTTGATTTTTGCTTTTCATTTCATTTATTTAATAGGCTATATAAAGTGAAAAAAATTATATCATAGGCGACGAAATCAGTCAAAATGAAAAATGTAAGAAAATAAAATTCAACCAGTGAATCGTTTCGAATTTACTTAAATAATGCCATTAAAAGAGTATCTACAAGCTCATTCCATTAAAAAAGAATTGCAAATAAAGTTATTGTATAGCAATAATTGGAGGTTGTAAGAGGATCTTATGCAAATCAAACTTGGAAGATTACTCCTTAATAAATAGCAAGTTCTTAAAGCAATATTTCAATAAAAAACACAAATATTTTTCATTTTCAGGATTTTTTATTCATTTGATGACTGTGTGTGCACATATATACCACCATTTCGGTCAATCAAATGACCATCATCAGATCTGCAAAAAAAACAACATGTTACAACGTGAGAGCTGGCACAAGTCAAAACTCTCACGTTGTAACATGTTGTTTTTTTTGCAGATCTGATGATGGTCATTTGATTGACCGAAACTGGTGGTATATATGTGCACACACAGTCATCAAATGAATAAAAAATCCTGAAAATGAAAAATATTTGTGTTTTTTATTGAAATATTGCTTTAAGAACTTGCTATTTATTAAGGAGTAATCTTCCAAGTTTGATTTGCGTTATTGTATAGGCCTATAATTATTATAATTTACGATAATACATAACGTATATAAAACACAATAGAGGTACATAGGTCGAAATAGGGCCATCAGTCTATTTGTATATAGCAACATAGGCGAAGCTAGAAATTTTTGATGGGGGGTTCAAGAAAATTTTTTCAAAAATTTAAAAAATTTAAGATTATTTTAGGGTATTTATAAATCATTTTGGTTTGTTTTTTTAGCTAAAGTAAATTATTATATTTTACTTTCTCTTACCCTATATGAAATATAATTTCTATTATAGAGCTTAAATATCTAGTCATGGCTTGGGTCCCGTGGAGGGGGGTTGAACCCCAACCCCTCCCCCCTGGCTACGCCTATGGATGGCAATATCTAAAATATATGTGCCATCTTAAAATATTTTTATTTTTTTTTCTTTATTTTTCGGCTGTAGCAAGGGTAGGGGTCCGATCAACGTACTACTCAAAAGATACTACAACTTGCCCTTTTTAGAAGAAACCTTTCCCAAATTGCATCCCCTCCCCAAAATCATTCTCCGACTTTGCATATAATCGAATAATAATAAACCTTTATCCAATTAAATTTGCCCTACACATGCCCACAGACAAATAAACAAACATCATAGTAAAACATTGAATCTTGCTAAAAATAACCCACCCCTTATTTGCAAAATTTCAAAAATATAAAGATAAGATTAACAATATCGATAAAAAGTCTATTTGATTATCGCAACGTCGCGACGTTTTTTTTTTCTTGATAATCACAATCTTATAACACAATATCAAAATAATTTACTAATATCCCGGGAAATAAATAAAGGTTAGTCTTACCTGAAGGAGCGAGCAAAGGAAGAGGAGCACCGCGAAGAGCAGGAGGCGCGAGGGCCGCCAGTCCATGGAACGACCACAACGCCGGCCGATGAGTATAAAACAAGTAACAAGCGAACCAAGAAAAAACCTTAACAGCTGAGAGTCGCTGAGCAGCTGGACAGCCTGCTGCCAACTAACATAACATAACACGGCTGCACGCCTGCACACCTTCTGCCTGGACCACCTGCGCTTCCCCCTCCTTATGTCAAGCGTTCGAGTCTCTCGCTCTTAATTCCACCCTCTCCTTTTATTATGCACTAATTTATTAAAGTAGGTCATTTCTTAACATAGGCTATTCAAAGGACAGGGGAATGATTTTTTTGAAATTAGTTATAGCTTATTAATCTGCTGAAAGGGAGTGGGCTAAATATTCTTAATTACCTGGACCTCAATTATAGTAATCCTGAATTTTTTTACTATTTTAATTTTTCTCTTGTCAACAAATATAAGCAAATGGAATACCGCTCTAGACCGCTTATGTAATACCTGAATGGCTCCATAAGTCATTTTTACACATTTTATACTATTTAGGAGAGTTTCCCAAACTTTTGTGCTATGCCCTTCTAAAATTTTTATGCCCCCATATTTATTTTAGGAAGAAAACTCTAGATAATATTATTGAGCAAACAAAACATATTATGTACATTTGCAAAACATAATGCAGGGGGGCCTTTTTTTAATTTAATTAAGGTCTTTTTTTTGGCATCGAAGGCCACTTAGACCCCATCGTATTTATTTAAATTAATTTGTGACAAATTCAATTTAAATAAATTTTGCGCTTGAGACAAAATGCAGATCCGCGACACATGGTACTTAAGGCCAGCACGCTAACCCCTACACCAAAGCCCGAGGGCCCCCTCCTGCATCATGGTTTGCCTTTCTGTCTGTTTTCAATTTAAAACATGAAGTAATTGAGCTGAGGGTGAAATTTTATATTTAAATTAGGCACCCCCCCCTGAGGCCTGAAAATAAGATTTTGAACATAATCGACCAAAGAATACTAGAACTTTACTAATGTATAATAGTTTTTTAGATTTTCTCAAAATTCGTTTCAATAATTTTGATTTAAATTCATAAAAATAAAAAATTGATGATAAAACATTTTTTAGTCTGCCTCTTTCCTCCTTCACCTGCAACTTTTTTAAATGAGTTTCTCTGAGAGTAGGAATCGTGGGTCAGTTAAAAATCTTGCGTGGATCAGTGACTGTCCCACGGGTCATAGGTTCGCCATCACTGCTATAGAGAATAAAATGATCTTTTCCATTTCATATTTTTTTAAAGCAAAAACAAGAATATTTTTAATTTCATATTATTATTTTTTTTTTTAAGTTTTTTCTAATTCTATTATTATCATTACTATATATAAAGCGCCAGCCACTGACTTCCTGTGTGTAGTGTGTATGTGCCTGTCAGGGCGCTGAATGGCCAGATTAAAAGGAAGTGGAGTGAGAGAGGGAAATTTAAAACTTTAATTCATAGAGGGAAATTTAGAACTTTAATTCACAAAGGGAAATTTAATACTTTAATCCAAAGAGGGACATTTAAAACTTTAATTCAGAGAGGGAATTTAAAATTTCCAAACATTGAGCAAGAATAAATCCGATGCATTTGCTCGCCGAAGGAGAGGAAAGGGGCCCAGGGGGCGTAGCTCCCTAGCAAGTGGTCGTCGGGCTTTACCACTTGTCTTTTGATAAGAGATTCTTATAGATATTTTCTTTTACAGATTTGTGTCTCTCCAGTGCATTTGGGATTCAGAGCTGAGCTGTTGGAGTGCAAGGAGCCTAGAGTGTCCTTCAACCCCTCCGGAAGGTGAATATTTTATAGTCTCGTAACATACACACACATTCATACATACAAATGCATAAATACGAAAATAGGCCTATAAATTATCTCTTAATGATTTCTTTTCTTTTAATATACAAATTGCCGATGGACATCAAAAGGTAATGTTTTGCATGGCGCAAGAATATAAAAGGGGTTAGGAAGGATTAACTTTTTTAGGATGTTCTTTTTTTCAGTATTCCCAGTAAAAGATAAACTTTTTTTTTTAAATATTCATTTAATAAGTCAATAATTATATTTTTTAAATAAGAAATTTCTATAAATACTTATTAAAAACAAAGAAACCGCGACCCTCGGTATAAAAGTTAACTTAATATTTAAAATCTTGCTGTTTTTTTTTTTTACTACGAACTTACTTTATGTATCAAAATGAAAATACCTTTGTTAGTGTTTGTTTTTAATTAGTGAATATGAGTGTGTGAGAAAATGAGTGAAGTTAAAAAATTTCTCTCAAAAAAAAAAAGGTAAATATAAAAATATTAATAAATTTATCAAATTTTCTTATTTTTCTAATTAAAGCCAAGACTAATTCAATTTTTTTTTTTTTTTTTTTTTAGTCCACGAATTGAAAATTGATAATAACAGCACTGAGTCATTTTAATAATATTTTATAAATAAATAATGATTGTCGGAAAAATAAAAGTGATTGAGTGAAAGTATGAGGTGGGCTTTTGCCAGATCAAGTGATGATAGGCTACTGTATTTCATTTATACATGTACAAATTAATCATTTTGCAAGTGCCCCATTCCCCCCCCCCTCTTGTATCCGCCCTTAGTTCTTATAAAAAATTCCATTTAATATTATTTTTATAAATTTTTTAAGATTTTTATTTTTACTTGTTTATGGCAAAAAAGTGCCTGGGTGTTTTCGAAATTTCTTTTTAGTCAAATAAAAATTGATTGCAAATATTTTACATTATGCTGGAGTTTTTACATGATAGCTGTGAATTTAATTTCGAATTTTAAATTTCAAAAAATAAATTAGACCCAAAGTTTTCAATCTGTGCCGAAGGTACTTTAAAATATTTTTTCTTTTATCAAACAGTAAATTTTCTAATTTGAAAGCAATTCGGGTTTCAATCCACTTTATGACAAATATTTTTAGTGGATGGAGCCTTCCTTTCGTGCGGAAGGAAACGAGAACTCATCCTTGTAAAATTTATAAGTTGAAAACTACGTCAGTCCCTTGAAACAAACAATTTAGAAGAGATATAGGCCTACTGTATATATACGGGTGAATAAATATAATTTTTTTCAAAGACGAATTAGCAAATTTGTTTTTGTTTTGTATTAATAACCCACGTTATATTAAAACAAGAGACTTTTATTTTTATATCAACAGGAATTGACAATTTAGAGAAAAAGAAAAAATATGGGGATTGACTTCCCCGAGACTTTCTCGTATGTTCTTTTGGAATTACGTCTGGGTGTGTGTGTAAACACGATTGCTTAAAAACGAAAGGAGCTAGATCGATGAAATTTGGTATATGCTTCTTACACTAAAATTGTAGATTTCTATCAACTTTTGGAGTAAATACGTCACTTGGAAGTAGTACTTTACTTAAAAAGTTTTTTCAAAAATTTTGAAATTTTCAATTTTTTTGTTATATTATGATAAAATACTCTATTTTAAAAAGTTTTTATTCTTTGACATTTTTTCGAAAACTGAATAGTTTTTTGAAATAATCAAAGAAGAAATAGAAAATTTTCGTTAATTTTGATAAAAAATCAAAACAAAATCATACAGGTGTCATTAAAAAAAGGGTAAATATAAACAAATTCATTTGTTTATATTTGCCCTTTTTTTAATGACACCTGTATGATTTTGTTTTGATTTTTTATCAAAATTAACGAAAATTTTCTATTTCTTCTTTGATTATTTCAAAAAACTATTCAGTTTTCGAAAAAATGTCAAAGAATAAAAACTTTTTAAAATAGAGTATTTTATCATAATATAACAAAAAAAATTGAAAATTTCAAAATTTTTGAAAAAACTTTTTAAGTAAAGTACTACTTCCAAGTGACGTATTTACTCCAAAAGTTGATAGAAATCTACAATTTTAGTGTAAGGAGCATATACCAAATTTCATCGATCTAACTGCTTTGGTTTTTAAGCAATCGTGTTTAACACACACACACACACACACACACACACACACAGACATAATGCCAAAAATAGTTTTTTTGGACTCAGGGAGGTCTAAAACGTGGAGAAACATCAAAATCTCGAAGTCGAATTTTTTTACGATTACATAACTTTCTCTATACGAGAAAGTAAAAAGAGAATATAATAAGGCTAAATACCAAAAAGGTCAACATAATGACATGGTTAAAAGTTCCAATGTCAATGTCAAGATTATAATTCTCATCATTAAATAATAAAACTATGTAAATGAAAGGAAATTTAGATTCTTCATTTGATTAAAAAAAATAAAATAAAATTTCATAGTTGATGAGTCTTTTCCGTCCATTTTCTCCTCAATTCCGATATTGTCATCTTGATAGAATGAACGGTCCATGGATTAATTAATTATTTAAATCTCAAGTTCCAGAACATTATTTTATAATGAGGATGAAATACGTTTATAAGTTAACAGATATGCTCCTCATCGGAGGTTTAATTCTATTGTCAGAATTAAAAGTAATAATTTCGTGACCTTAGATCAGGGGTGGGCAAAAGCCGGCCCGCGGGCCGGATCCGGCCCTTTTGCTTACTTTATCCGGCCCGTTGAAAAATCCCTTTTATGCGATTTTGTTGAAATCAACAGTATTAGTGTGCGTAGAGTGCATATAAATAATGAAATACAGTATATAAATAATGAGGAATATTACAGTTTCCAACAGCCGTAACCATATCCCTACTTTTATGTATGCAAGCATACTAGGTCTGTTCGATTATAATCTTTCATTTTTCTTTAAAAATTACGGAACATACTCGTATTTTAGTGGGCACAAATTGTTCGCATGTACACCCAAGTAAGACAATTTATTATTACTATTATCTATTATTAACTGTCAAATTTCTTTGTCCAAATACTTTAAAATGATACTTATAGTGTTTTTGCCAAAAAAATTTTTCTTGGGCAGGAAAAAACTCCACCTAAAACATTCGGGTGTGGGAAGCGTACGCGGTATAGCTCCTGCGGCCCGGGAGGCATTTTGAAAATTTCATATTGGCCCGCGCTTAAAAGTAATTACCCATTTCGTGGCCTTAGATAATGAATGGTAAGACTCAAAACAATGCGATACCAAAATAAAGTATAACTGTTTGAATTTTAAACTTCTTAAAAAGATTTAATTTTTTTTTAAAATTTATTTATCATTTATTTCATTTATTATAGAATTTATTATGATCTGATTCAAGGGGAACTAGCTTAATTAACTTTCTAAACACCCTGTTTGTATATTTAATTACTTGACCCGTATCCCGCATTTCGACCTCAAATCACTCACTCATACAACAATGGAATTTACAATTTTTTTTTCCTCTTTTATTTTTTTTTCACTTTCTATTTCATATAATTATTATTAATATTATTTCTTTTTCTTTGCCAATCTGATTGTTTCAGATCAATTCAGATCTAGTTTCCCACATAGATTGTATTGAAGTCTTGTATGTAAATGAGTGAAATGTGATGTCAAATGACATCCGCTGTTAGGGACTGCGAAATCTTTGTATAAAATAGAAAAAATTCTTATTTATCAAATCAAATATCAGTAATAAATTTACTTAAAAAACAAATGGAGGGGGGGGGAGGAATTTATCTCACTCCATTATTCTGGCACTAAATATAATAGAGACGGGAATCTAACGTAATAAAAAAATTTAAATGCTGAAACCAAATGTTATAAATAAATGTGCCTGAATTACACATATCGCATTAACATAATTAAGTTTTCGTTTGAAGCCTATTTGGCCTCCCCAGTAAAAATGATTAAAAATGATCGAGGGATACACACGCCCGCAGCAGGTCTGCATAGTGAACCTTGAGGGACACACAGGGATATACACGTCCACACCAGGGACACACAGGGATATACACGCCCGCACCAGGGACACACACGTAGATCGAAAGTGACTAGAAGAAAAATATGTAAAATGTATCCCTGGTGCGGGCGTGTGTATCCCTCGATCATTTTTAATCATTTTTACTCGGGCTAGGATGCCGAAAAAACGCTGGAAGAAATTAAACACAATATTAATGAAGTTGATATACACTACATTCAAATTTTATTGTAAGGAAGAAAGAAGAGCGATTGCAGCTACGTTTATTTCGTTTATTAATCACTTCAAGCCGACGTTTCGGTCAGATTTGAAACCATCCTCAGGGCTGAAGCGGGTCAACAAAATTCCTCGAAATGTCGAATGGCACAATTGTCTAAATTATTTATTGCCATTTAATAAGGACCAACAGACTATGCAAGTCTAAAGTTTTAAGCCTATTAAAATAAAAAAAGGCTAGATAAATTACACATAGGCCTATATGCGCTTTTAAATTAGAAAGAATTATGGCTCTGAATGAATGAAAGTCGTTTTTCACACTATTGATTATTTAAATGAATGGAGAGGAGCCAGTCAAATACTATAAAAATAAAAAAATTATTTTACATTCAACTTTTCGAGGATCAATTGCACTCTTCATTAGGATTAACAAAAAAAACATGAAATTAACATTTTTTTTAAAATTGCAATAAGCTTGTTTATAATTTTTTTTTAGTTAAATCTTCATTTGCTTGAAAAATTTAATTTTTTTAAAATACATGTATTCGTTTTTTCGTATTTCCTTCTTTCCTTTGAGGAAGGACTTAATTAAATTGAGAGGAAAAAAAAGATTGAGAAACATTTTATTTATTTCACTACACTATAGCCCCTAGCTTTAACTTGTTGAAAAATGAAAGCCGTTCGAGTAAAATTATTTCCAGCATTTTGACATAATCTACAGACTTTATTTTTATCGTAGAGATTCCATTTTTATTGTTATTCAAACTTATGTCAGGCATCCTTGAAAGGTAAATGCACTCTAAACCACCTCTTGAAACAAAGGTCCATTTTCTTTTTACTTTTTCAAATTGTCGTAACTCTATTTCCAGCCATTAAACTTCTTCTCTTGCTTTTGACGTCGGGAAATATTGTTACCAATCATCCGATCAAGGCCACCCTCGATAAAGGGCTGCACCATACGCTTCACTGGGCGATGCCTACTGCTACTGCTATTTCTCATTATTAGAAATAATTGCTCTTGTTCGATTATTAAATCTCAAACCACATTTAATATTAATAATTGGTTTATTCGCTCAGGGACCCACATCTTGTGAGTACTTGGATGGCGACCACGAGCTGCCCGAACCTGGGACAGGCAATCTTTCAGTTCTTTGTATGTCTATCCCTTCCATTCTCTTTTCAACAGGCGTAAGACCGTGCGACGGGCCGGCCTGTCCTATTTCTTCCGGTCGCAAAAACGCATGATAGTGTTGGAGGGGGAAAGCCGACCCCGCATCTCGGGAATAAGGCGAAGACAGAAAAAGAAGAACATTAATAATTGGTTTATATTTTAAGCTAAAAGATAAATTGGGAGTTAGCTCCTTTTGAATAGTTCTTTCCAATTTCTTAGGGAATATTCTTACTTACAACCAGGGCCGCCGAGAGTTCTGCCGGGCTCTGAAACTAGAGGGGGATAAATTTTTGAGATTCGAACCCGCTGGTGGACTTCAAACTTCAACCATATACCAATGATAAAAGAATATTTTTAAAAGATCGCTCTAATCAGTCAATTAAAAATTAAGTTCTAACTCTTAAATGGTCTGGAATTAAAAATATTTTTTTCCTTCTGAAGCTCATATATTCGGATTCAAAATTTAAACTTTTGAGGGCGGGGGGTGGGGGGGGGGGGGGAGGTGGAACCCTTATTAATATACAGCCCCGGAGTTGTCGACAGTCAAGGCTCTCGACTGCCCTGCCTGGAACTATATATTGTAATAATTATTTAATTGATTAAATTATTATTTGTCAAAATTATTTCACCCACTCATGTTTTATGAGGGCTTGAGTCAATCCTCTGCAAATTAAAATTAAATATACAAATTAAACACTATGGTTATTTGTTTCAGAGGTTTTCTTAATTATAAAATTAACACTTGATTCGTATTTTGTCAATTACTTGCATCATCATCAGAAGTGATTACATTTAACTAAAGAAAATACTCTTTAGGTAATACGTATCAAGTGTTCATTTTACAATTAATAAAACCTTTGAAACAAATAACCTAGCTTGGATACCAAAGGGCTTAAATAGAAATGCCTGGACCCATTTGACTGTGTGTGTGAGTGTGAGTGTGAATGTGAATGAGAAAAAAGGGTGAGTGTTTTTTTATGAAAAAAAAATCCCTCTGTGGCCAACAAATAATTGTCTTTAATTCCCAATTCCAAAGTTGTGATAAGCCTATTGAGTAGGTCTACATGCAATAAATTTTATCAAGAAGAGGTCTAGCACTTTAGTTTTTGATACCATTTTTGGCTCATCTTACGAACCCTTTTATTAATTTATTCATTGACGACAATATTTCGAGGTTTCTTTCTTTTTGTCATAGATAATATGCTAATGTCCTTTTCCCATAAATTGTCATTTATGGCGCCCCTGAATATTTATTGACATTATTGTTCTCACTACCCGGATGTCATTTAAAGTGAACGAAATCTCTCTATAATGTAAATGAAAGATGATTTTTATTTGATATTTTTGTCTCCGTTCTCCCTTTGAGAGCAAGTCCGGTATCAAGGCACAAGCCAATCCATTCTAGGTTGAGGCTTGAGGTCTCGGGAAGTCCGGAATATCCGGAGTATCCGGCCGGACACAATAGAACCAGCCGCTCGGTCGTTTTACATATGTGCGCTGTATAATTAGACGCAGGTCGGCTCCTCTTCATTCCCAGAGGGACAGCAATAATTGGCCTCTTCGGGGAACACAGGGCGTTGTGTTATCTAACCATCTAGCGGCCTTGGCTATTGCGAGAAAACTACCAAATGGGGAAAGGGGGAGAAAATAGTGACACACACTTGTGGGGTTGTCACTTGTTGGATAGGATTATTAAAAGAAAATTTCAAAATAATATATTTTTTTTTTACCTTTAGGCATTAGAGGCCATAGTGATTCTAAAGTTTGGATGGGAAACGAACTCTTTAAGTTAAATATTAACTTCAGTTCCATTACAACGTTTAGTTTCGTCTCGAAAGGTTTTTTTAATGGTTCAACCAATTTTTTTTTTAGTTTCTCTTACCCTATATATGAAATATATAGAGAGAAAGTATTGTATTCATGTCAAAAATTCAATGTTTTATTTTTGCTCTGTCTTTATTATTTTTTGTTAAGTTTAAAAAATAATTCAAAATATATTTCAAGTTTGTCCCAACTATGGCACAAATCAATTTCTTGGAACATGCCCTAAGGGAATGTGATATTGTGCGTTGCAATGAATTACAATGAAGAGAAGAAAAATTCTAAAAAGAAATTCAGAATAACATATTTTTTATTTTTCCCCCAAATGCAGACGGAGTGTGACACCAAGCAAGTTGTTTCATCAAGTGACATCTATGATCCACATATCCGTTATTAAAGAAAGGGAAAACCTAAAACCATCTAATTAAAAAATAAACAGACGATTAAAAATGAAAAGGAAATTCCAATACTTCCAAAAAAAATTTGTTTTTTTTTTTTTTTAGATTAAAAAACATTCACACTTTTTTCCCATTCACACTCACACTCACGTGACGTTCGGTATAGAAGGTAGGCACGCTACCTACTACACCAATTCCGGGGTCCCAAAAAAGTTAAAGGTGAAATATTAAACTTTTTTTCGAAAAAAATTCTTTATCAAGTAGGGACGTCTTAATTACGTCATAAATTTTGCTTACAAATGCTTATTCCATTTAGGTAGGGCAGCGTTAACAGTGGAGTCATTTCAACTTTTTCTTGGGGGGCAAACTTTTTTTTTTCTTAAAATTTACCTACAAAAACGTACTCAAATTTGGCCAAAACATATTTAATTTAATTAGCCTAATTCTTTAATTTTGTACAGTTTGTATACTCGTAGATGTATTTTGAAGTATTTTATTTAGAATAATATAAAATTTTATAAAAATCAGAGCCCTTGGGCGGGGGAGGGGGGGCAAATGTTCCTTCCTTCCTTATTTCCGAAATCATGGGGCTACGCCCCCTGGAAGTTTTAAATTTCCCTCTCTGACTTCAGTTCCTTTTTCTCTGGTCAATCAGTACCCTGACAGGCACATACACTCTACACACAAGAAGTTATACAGTATATAGTAATGATAAATTAAATTTTATTGCACAGCACAAGAAACGAATCTGTATATACGTACAAACATAATAGCCTAGAATATTGAAAATTAATCAAACCATCATTTTTTTCTTTCCCACTCTTCATTTTAACCTAAAATCGATTTTTATCAAATAAAGTTGTCGCTTCCAATTGACCAATTATAATGTCATGAGTTGTTGATTTAAATTTAGATTAGATCTAATTTAAATAAAATTTTATTATGAAAATAATAGCAGCACTGTTAGTCGATTTCCGTGGCCTTTATTCATTCAATCAAGGGACCCACCCTTCCCTTCAAAAAAAAAAATTGTTTTGAATACGTTTAGGTCTACCAATAATCACCGAGACCTAACGTCGTTCTCTCACCATTTTTACTTTCTCTTACCTATGTATATATGTAAGATATATATAGAGAGAAAGTATTGGTTTCATGTCAAAAATTCGATGTCGAGATTTTGATGGATCTTCACGTTTTGAGGTCCCCTGAATCCAAAAAAGTGGTTTTCGCGACATGGTCTGTCTGTCTGTGAACAAAATATCTCAAGAACGAAAAGAGCTAGGAGGTTGAAATTGTATATTTAAGTTAGGCACCCCCAAGGGACGCGACACGAAGCTTTTGAACAAAATCGACCAAAGAGTACTAGTACTTTACTGATGCACTTTTTCAGTTTTTTTTCGATTTTCTCTAAATTTGCTCCAACGATTTTTTTTTTTAATTCAAAAATCAATTATTTTTTAGATTCTCAATAAAATGTATATTCTCATTTTGTCATTGAAATCTTCTGAAGACCACTTTACTCTTGTACTCCATAGAAAAGATAGGAGAAATGGTTGCCATGGTAACAAAATATAAATATTTTGCCATAGTTATAAATTGCACATCTTGAAAATCGAATGTACCATACTGTCGGAAACTAAATACATTTCGATACGATAAATCTGGTGAGACAAGCACAGAAGGTAATCGAAAGTTGTGTGCTGTGCGCCAGTCACACCAGATTTTTGATCATTATAGGCCTATTTCTATTTTATACATTTGTTAATATAATCAACAAAAAAATTAAAACATGAAATAAACCATTAGAATCCTAGACTAAAAATATTATTTCGACCACAAATTACCTGACCCAAGACTGGCCTTTTTCTACTCCCTCCATGCTTTTTTTTCTCTCTCCCCCAAGATGTAGAACAGCCCCTATCTAAATTTATGCCATTCCCAAAATATTTTACGCTGTTACAAAAGATTTTCTTTTACTTCTCCTCTTTCACACTTCTAAGAAATGTTAATAATATTCTTTTTCCGCACTTAATTAATTACTTGTTTAAAGAGCCTTAGTTTCCTTTCAGCTTTGTGTGATTTTTTTTTTTTTTTTGGTGATTCACCAACCTACCTATCTAAGTATTTCCTCTACCCTTTAGTAATCTAATTAAATCCACTCTTATCTGACTCAGATCGAAATTTTTACTATTCATTTTCAAAGAATATTTCGACTTCATTCTTTATAATAATTAATAGAAGTTAACTTTTTTGCACTGGCCACATTCATGAGATTTAAAATTTAATAATTTAATCATTGGTTAAGTGTTAATTTTTTCAAAATTTTGAACATTTTTAGTCTTGAATTTTCAAGAATTTAAGAAAATTATTAACTAATTAATTATTTGTCTTATTACTATGCAATAAATAATTCGTTTTGTTTGTCAGAAAGTAGTCAAACCAAATGACTAATTCAATATATTTTTTTTGATTAATTGCATGGCGTTAGTTTTCCCATAGGGATACAAGGGATTTATTCCATTTCATTTGAAAGATTCCAGCTAATTAATTAAGGGTAAGAAATTAATTATTTTTTAACTCAATGAGTACTAATTTAATGGGGGGGGTTATCTATAAAATATAGAGCGAATTTTTAAAAAATATCTTCTATTTAATGCGATTAATCTAAAAAAAAATTTATTTTTTCGAAAATCAAAAAAAGGGCTTGTATAAGTTGTAGATATTTTAAATAGCTTTAATTAAAAAAATATTTGAGGTCGATAGCTTCAAAATTGTGACCGCTGGAATCTCCCAAAATTAGCACCCCGGGACAAGCACCTTAAAAGAAATCGTACGATTTATATGTTTGAAATTTTTATTAAAATTATTCTAGTGAAAGATTCATGAATAAAATTCCTTTCGATATAGTTTCAAAACAAAAAGAAAATTTATTTCTTTGAATATAAAATAAAATGCCAGACACTTGACATCTTACACATAATTCTCTCATTCTCGCTCCTTTTAAATAAAATGAAATGAAATGCATTGAATGCACTTTGTGTGTTGCATTGGGGAGAAAAGGGAGTGGGAGGAGGCTGATTGGAATGCAAGAGACGTAGAGATCTCCAAACATGGTTCCAGGAAAGGGGAGGGGGACAGACAATTAGAGCCTTATAGGGAGCCAAAGAGGGCCTTTACTTAGAGGCTTCCTAGGCAGTCTTGCTCCTACTCCCCTTGACTTTGTCCCCAGAATGGGCATCGACGTCGCATTTCTCAAGGAATTAATACAAAAAATTTAAATTTACACATTCTTTTTTGTTCTTTAATGAACAAGCCACCCAAATTAAATTGATAAAAAAAAATCTTTTCCTTTTGTTTTAAAGAATTTTTCATATTATCAAGCACAAAATTAACTGATGTCACACACAAATAGACCATGTCGCGAAAACCACTTTTTTGGATTCAGGGGACCTCAAAACGTGTATATCCATCAAAATCTCAACATCGAATTTTTGACATGAATCCAATACTTTCTCTCTATATATAACTTATATAACATATATAGGTAAGAGAAAGTAAAAATCTAACTAAAATTCTGTTTTAAAGAGATTGCGAATAAATAAATGTATTCTGCCAATGGAAAATTTGGTTCCTGACCTACCTAAAAAAATTATCAAAGATAATACAATGTTATAATCATTGCTTATTATCGTTATGCAATAATATGTCAATACAAAATTTAGAATGGTGATTGTTATTTATTTACAAATCCTTTTTGGAGCATTACGAAAGTAATTTTTTTTTTCCTAAAAATTATCGTTAAATCGAAACTTGTTTTCGAATCCCTGTAAAAACAAAACTGAGATCTTGCATCGTTTCTCGAGGGGTTTTCAAGAATCTAGGAGTAGGTGGCTTAAAGTAAATATACCATAAAAGTATTTTAATATAAGCCTAGATTTGTTTATTTGTAAAATATTTTAAAAATTACCCTCCTGTGGGATTTAATTCTAAAAGCTCCTCTGGCTAAACATTTAACGAAGAGAGTATGACCTCATTTTATTTTGCGATGGGAAGAACGAACGCTGCGCTAATTGATATTTATTTTTAATGAAAATTGATTGTCACTTTTATTTAATAAAAAAAAAGGACACAATATAAAAATATTTTATAATAACCCTTTTACATAAGAAAAAAATTTAATTACATATTTAAAGTAAGAAAGATAAATCTACAGTTTAATGCTCTCTTAAAATAATGTCGTTGTTCTTATCAGACAAGAGAGATACCATGGGGAACATAAACATTTGCACCCTGAGCCATTTGAAAGACGCCTACTGTTAGGCAGCCCAATTGACTCACCACTACATATGCACTGTCTGTGTGAATTTACCTGAGTTAGGGTTCTGAGGGTCTTTTAGATAGACCATAAACCATCCCTTTGGACAATAAATAAATTTTAAATAAAGAATTTGCAATTCCTCTTCTAGACACCGAAAAAAAACTTAAATTCAATTTTTACTTTGCTTTACTTTCTCTTACCTATGTATATATGTAATATATATAGAGAGAAATATTGATTCATTCAAAAATTCGATGTCGAGATTTTGATGGATCTTCACGTTTTGAGGTCCCCTGAATCCAAAAAGTGGTTTTCGACATGGTCTGTCTGTGTGTGTGTTGTGTGTTGTGTTCAATTTTAACATGAAGGAATTGAGCTAGAGGCTGAAATTTTATATTTAAGTTAAACACCCCCGGGACCAAAAATAACTTTTAATCAAAATCGGCCAAAGAGTACTAGTACTTTACTGATGTACTTTTTCAGTTTTTTCGATTTTCTCAAAATTTGCTCAACGATTTTTTTTAAATTCAAAAATCAATTAATTTTTAGATTCTCTTTAAAATGTATATTCTCATTTTGCATTAAATCTTCTGAAGACCACTTTACTCTTGTATTTCATAGGGAAGATAGGAGAAATGGTTGCATGGTAACAAAATATAAATATTTTCCCTACTTATAAATTTTCATCTGAATTCAAATGTTCCGTACTGCGGGAACTAAATATATGTCACACAAAATCTGATGGACACACAGTACACAACTTTCGATTCCCGAAGGTAAGAGAAAGTTGTGTGCTGTGCAGTCACACCAGATTTTGTTTAATTGAAGGTACAGGGGTTGGAGAAAAACAAAAAAAAACTCAAAATGTGTGTACTTTTTTAGTATCTCGCTTATATCTCTCAAACTAAGCATATTTTGTGCACTCCCCCATAATAAATTAGAAAGAGATAAAATTTGTTGATAAAACAATTTTCAGACCAAATATTACCGAGATCTGATCAAAGTTTCTTTTTTTCATTTCGAGATACTTTGACTTTTTTCAGTTTTTCGCTTATATCTCGGAAACTAAACATATTTTGTGAATTTTAATACATAATAAAGTTGTAGACATTAAATTTGCTAAGATTGGGTAATAAATCGAATATTTAGACCCAATATTAACCGAGATACCGATTAAAGTTAGACCAAGTTCCTCGAAATGTAAAACAAATAGAACTTTGATCGACCGTATCTCGGTTAATATTGGGTCGAAATACCGTTTTAATAACGAATTTTACAAATTTACTCTACAACTTTGTATTGTATTTGTGCACAAAATATGCTTAGTTTATGAGATAGAAAACAAAATAAAAAATGAAAAAGTTCTAAAATTTTGGTTTTTGAACCCCCCTCCCACTCCCCCCAAGTTAGTACAGGTCCTCGAGGTCAAAAACTTTGGATAGATCTAGGACCCCCAAATAACCTGTAAAAATTTCTACAACAAATGGTGGCTCAACACATTATTAATAAATAAATATTTTCTATATTCGTGTTATATTATTTTTCTCATAGACGGGGGGGGGTTCAAACCTCCCCCATAGGACCCAAGCCATGACTAGATATTTAAGATATATAATACAAATTAAATTTCATATAGGGTAAGAGAAATAAAATATTGATAATTTCTCTAGCTAAAAAAAAAATAAAAAAAAAAACGATTTATAAAACCCTAAAAAAAATATTTGAAAAAATTTTCTTAAAGAGAGTGTTTTGTGTGGATCAGTCACACCAGATTTTTTCTTAATAAGAATATTTTAACCCGAGATATTATTGTAAAGGTCTATAGATATCGGAGAAATTTTATTAAAAATTGAATAGTAGGTCTTTCAAATCTCAGGGCAAGTTTCGTTCAAAATTTGAAATAAGTTAATTTTTTCCAAATAACAAGATGAAATTAAAAAAAGTTTAAATATTGAGATAAAAAAAGGCAGCTATATTGCTGAAAAGAGGTGGTTTATGTATCCTAAAAGACCCCAGAACCCTACCTCAGAAATTCACACAGACACTCAGTAGGGGCAATGAAAGGTTTAAAAGGAAAGTGTATAATTATTCGAAGCTCATCTAGGAATTTTGTTGTTGTTGTTGTTGTTGAGGGGGAGGGGGGAATGGCGTGATCGGTGAATGCATTGCGTAATGCGAATACGAATGCGAATTGTGCCCTGCAATTATTATAAAGTGTAGTGGGGAGAGAAGGGATGTCATGTACCTTGCGTGTAAAGGACAATTCTGTGAACTTGCTCTCTTGAAAAATATTTGTTTCCCACTATTTTCGCAGCAAATCGTTGATCTAATTTTTTTTTTCTTTGCTCACTTTTATTTTCAACAGCCTGGCCAACTCAGATAAAATTTAATATAGTATATTAAAAAAAAAAAAAAAAAAATTAACCAAGTTGCAAAATTCATTTTTTTTACCCTGTTACTTGTATTGTTATGAAATTTGGTCCAGATCTAAAAACAAACAGCTTAATTATTAACTTTAATTTTCAAAATTTGGTCAAGAAGCTGAGAAATTTGTAATCTTCAATGAATACCACCCATTTATACTGCTTTCTTCTCAGGAGTTTAATATCTTCTTGCAATCAGTTAGGTCTATAAATTTGCCAAGTTTCAATCTTATTTGAAATCTTATGAAGACCACTACTCTTGTAAAGTGACACCTGATAGCTTTAGCCCTAAGGTAGCCTTAGGTAGCCCTATATGGTATAGTATATGGTAAATGGTGAAATAATTTTAAATTTGAAAAGGTAAAATAAAATGCTCTGTATCAGATTTTACTTTTTACCTTTTCGGTCATTAAAATAATTTCACCATTTACCATATACTATACCATATATTTAAAGCTAAAGCTATCAGGTGGGGACTTAATTGTGGCGCTCACTGTACATCATAGGAAGGACAGGAGAAATGATTTCCATGGTAACAAAATATAAATATTTTTCTGTTTATAAATTTTTTTTTTTTTTTTTAAACATTCACACTTTTCCTCATTCACACTCACAATCACACACACATTCACACAGTCTTTTCGGCAACTTAGGCCATTTAAGACTTTAAACGATATCCGTTATTTATTATTATACATATTGGGGTCCAGGCATTCTTATATAAGCCATTTGGTATCCAAATGCCTTATATAAAATCATCGGACTGCCTGGGGTCCGAACCCGCGACGTTTGGTATACGAGGTTAGCACGCTAACCTCTACGCCAAGCCCCGAGGGCTTATAAATTTTACATCTTGAATTAAAATGTGCCGACCTGCCCTCGGGCTTGGTGTAGTGGTGGGACAAGCACAGAACACAACTTTCGATCACCGAAGTTAAGAGAAAGTTGTGTGATGTGCGACCAGTCACACCATATTTTTTACTTATCCTGAGCCTCGTCTATTGCAATTTTCAAAAAAAAAAAAAAAAAAAAAAAACACGATTAAATGGTAATAATTTTGGTTAATACATTTGAATTTGTTTTCATATTATTTAGACGATGGCCACAGCCAGCTGCCCCAACGCTATTTATAAATAAACAAGCGGAAATGTTAATTTCATCTAACCCAATTATTCCAATATAATATATTATTTTCACCTTGAGAATTAAAATACGCACATGGCATTACATTTTAATGAGTTTTCGGCATATTGGATTACTGCTACACACCTGCTATTTGAAATTAAATTTGTGAGAAAAGCTGTGGGACGAAAAGTACTAACACTGACATAGCTTAAATTAGAACTCGCTATTATTTATTTATATTATTATTATAAATAAGTAAAAATAATTAAATAGAAAATTTGAGAAATTTTTCTTTATTATACAGGTTTTCAATTTAAAGTTACGAGGTTGAAATTTTATATTTTTACGACGTAAGTTAGACATTCCCTTAAGTCGTGAAAATAAGCTTTTAAACAAAATCGGCCAAAAAGTACTAGTACTTACTGATGTACTTTTTTAGTTTTTTTTTTCGATTTTCTTAAAATTCGCTGCAACGATTTTGATTAAAATTCATATATCAACTATTTTTTGATTCTCTTTAAAAAGTATATCAGTGAAATTTTTCGTGAAAATTGTTTGAAGTACACTTTACTGATGTGGATACATTCGTAGCTCAGCACCATCTATGAATCGCTTGGTCAAGTTTGAAACTAAGGTGCTATGGGAAACTAAATATATCTCGACACAAAAAAAATAGTGCGAATACACAATCTTCTCTTACCGAAGGGTAAGTTGTGTGCTGTGCGCCAATCATACCAGATTTTTTTATTAGAACCGCTGAGTCAAGGGCTTCATTTGATTTAATAAACCTTTAAGATTTAATCTTATGGTGGAAACAGCCAAAGTTATTAATTGTATTTTAAGATTTATCTTCTCTTACTACTCTCTTTCAAAGTCTTCCAACACCCAGAGGAGTAGTTACAACCTTCACGAATATTAGTTTTTTATTTTATATTCAATTTTAATAAAATTTGTGATCTATCATCCCCTTGGTATCCATAATTGAAAAAAGCAATTATTCCAAACTATAATATGCTCGTACTATTTAAGGAGAATTTATCTTTCGTCTAATTCTCGCCTCTTTTTTTATAATTTATAAATGAGGACGAATTCATAAATTTTTTATTTTACAAAAGTGACTCCCTCTGGAATTCTTATTCGTAATTTTTTTTTTTTTTTAACACTCACTCTTTTTTCCCAATGACACACCACACACATGCACACAGTCTTTTCGGCAACTTAGGCCATTAAGACTTTTTATCTTACCCGTTATTTATGAATATATCTATTGGGGGTCCAGGCATTTTTTGGATACCAAATGGCTTAAATAAAATCATTGGACTGCTGGGATCCGAACTCGCACCCTTGGTATAGAAGGCCCGAACGTTAGCCCGAGGGCTATTCGTTATTAATGAAGTGGTATTTGCTGTAATGTTAAATATTACCTTCTCTTAAATTCCATTGAAATTTTTTTTTTATTTAATCTTTTTTTTACTTTCTCTTACCCTATATATTAATATGAAATATATAGATTGCGATCATGTCAAAAATTCGATGTCGAGATTTTTTCCTATCTCTATTATTTCAAGAGAGAAATAACTAAAAATATTTAAAAACACTTGGAAGCATTTGAAAAGTTCAAGTGTAATTGCGAGATGAGTAATTAAACTGGATGAAAAATTAATTTAAAAAAAAAAGAATATATAGAATGGTAGATATAATAATAATTTCTCTCTCTCTCTCTCTCTCTCTTCTTTTTCGACAAACTTGAAAACGAGAGAGAGAGAGAGATGGATTATTGATTAAACGTCGCTTTCGGGTTGAGATTAATTTTATTGAATCAGCACAAGTATAAAATTCGGTGGCGGTATTTGGCAGTTGGCAGTTGCCCCTTCGTCAGCACACCCACTCTTACAAATACACAGAGTTAATGGCCACGATACTTATCATTCCCCCCTCCCTTCTAATTGGCTGACAATTATTCCCTGAGAAGTTAAATGGCTCTAAGAAATGAAAATTAAAAAAAAAAATGTCTCCGTGTCCGGTTTGTGGATTTTTCTATCTCATGTCCTCACAAGACGACGAGAAATGTTTTATTATCTATTTAAATAAATCTAGAACTGATGTGACCAACATAATTATTATAATAAAATATTTTAAACAAAAAATGGCTCATTAAAATTTGGAAATGACTTTTTAAAATAATTTTATTATGTCAAAGAATGTTTTATTAAATAAAAAAAATTTAATTATAATTTTCGTGAAGAAAAATAAGTTACGTCTATGCATCGGGATCCATTAAATGAAGATTGAATTATTTATTTATTTATTTCCAATTAAAATATCTAGAGTAAAGATACAATTTTTTTTTTTTAATATTTACAAATATAAACTCATGTTACAATGTGAAACTCATACACAACACGTCCAAGAACTCCTCTCTCTGAGTAGGAAGGAGTTGGTATCGAAATTTGTCTAAAAAACTTTCAATAAACCTGGCTAGAATATTTTATCTCAATTTGCAAGGAATGGATTGAAAGTCAAATTATTTTTGTTAATTTTCTGTTTCATTTTTTTTTTTTTTTTTTTACAGATTTTTTAATTAACTAATATTATTTCCAGTTTGTGGCCGTCCTACCTATTAGAGTAATAAATCTCATTTTTCATATTCAAATTTCATTTTTTCACTAATAACTGGATGATGATGACTTTATGGCAAAAAATTATCGAATTCTATTTAACCTGGAAATGAAGTTGGAATCTATCCAATAAATCAACAGTCTTTTGGTATAATTACAATAAGTTTGTTCGTTTCACTTGTCATGGTAAAAAGTGTACGCTATTTTTGTCAAAAGGTGCAAGTTTTGCAAGTTTTCCTAGCTTACAAAAATTGAAACTAACAGAATGTGTAATTTATATTGCAATGGCAAGCGAAACGAACAGACCTATTATCTTCTTTTATTCTGAGTCTATTGCAAAAATAACATTAAATTTTTTAAGCTTTGTTTTAAAAAAATACTCGCAACTTTCTATAGTAGTTTTTTTTTTTTTTTTTTTTTTTTTTTTTTCAAAAAAATTTACTGAAATAATTTTTTTACTCTGAATCTGTAAAAACCTCTGTAAAAGTTCAGATGTGGAAGCACTACTTTTCCCCTCCTCTTAGATACACCACTGTCAACAGAATGCTGTATCTTTTGAATAAGAGTTATATATCATATAGCCTACAACAGGGGCATATATAGAAATTTTTTTTGGGGGGGGGGGGGGCCCGAACTCAAAAATTTTTCTGCGGAAAGTTTTTTTTTTAAGAAACTAAATTGTTTTTCCCACGAAATTTTTTGTGGAACATTTTTTCTTTTGCGGAACCAAAGTTTTCCATCCTGCGGAAAAATTTATGCGCTGATGTCTGTATATCCCTATATATGTATATGTGTTTGGGAAATTTCGGGGGGGGGGGCGCCCCCCCCCTTATATACGCCCCTGGCCTACAACGTATATCGAAATAATTATTTTATCTAGAAGAAGACGAGACGAGAAGAAAATCATCATACTTCTTTTGATGAAAGATAGGCAACCCATTTGTACTAATGGTGAATGAATTTTTCGTTTGATTGATAATACTTGTAAAATGTTCTTTGAAACTTTATAAGCTTATATATATTTTGATATATAAAATAATTTTAAAGCTATTCTATAAGTATTTTAAATAAACAAAAAAATCAACTATGTTAAAAAAATCCGGGTCCTTGGTGTGGGCAAATTGCCCCCTCCCCCTCAAATGACACCTCTGCTCTTGAGCAATTAATAAAAAAAGCATTAGTGAGTTGGGTTGCCTATCTTCCAGCATTCATACCCTAAAAAATTTATATTGTTCTTGGATATACTTAGACCCTCTTATTATTAAATTTATTTATAATTTACTTTAATTATAAATAAGTTAATAATGGACTGAAAATTAACAAAAAATTTTAAGATGTCATTATTAGGGATTTGCCGGCTATCATTAGACATGATAATGATAATTCAAGCTTATTAGGAAGCTTTTTTAATGCCCCATTTTTTTCAATGCTTTAATACTACATTTTAGCATTCGCGCGCTTTTAAAATAATATAATTTAATTAAATCCAAAATAGTCCCTCTAAACTCCATTAACCTAAAAAAATAACAGGATTTTAATTATCCTGTTTGTTAAATTAAAGAGTTTGGTGTAAAAAAAAAAAGAATATAGTTTTTCATTATAAAAATTAAAAAACTTTATTAATTAGATTTGGAAAAAAGAACACACACACACACAAATTTAATTATTGAAAATTTAGTTGAGTTGGCATTTTAATTTAGAAAAGATCTGGTGTAAAGCTTTTCGTTCTGGAAGATCTGAATCGAGATTGAATGATGTAAGTCCGGTGGCGACATCAGACACAATCACGTCCCTATGACCGTCCCATATTCCGAATAAACGGAACACTTCAGGTCGTCCGGCAAATTGTTTAGCAGCGCCGAGCATCACATGAACAGCGGCATCAGTACGCTCCTTTGCTGACGATTCTGATGAGCCTAGAGCTGTTTTCGGTGGGATTTTAATCAGAGCTGGACAGGGCTCGTTAGCTGATGCCTTCGGGCAGATGATCCGGAATTCCGATTTCTGCAAGAAATATGAATAAATTTATTTTTGGGATCGACTTTTATAATTTTATTTTAATAGGAGAGAACTAGTTCAATATGACTTTGACTTTTTGGACTAATAAGACTACTTCTTCAGGCATACCATAGTCAGGGATAAACAAAATGCGGGGTTAGTAAATAAATTCTCCACTTAATTTCACATTGCGAATTTATATCTATCATTAAAATACCGCCCAAAAATGTATTAAGAAAGAATAATACTAGTAGCTCTTATTTTATACAAACATCAAAGAAGAGCTAATCTATGGGTTACGGATCTGAAGTCTCATACGACTCGGGTTCGAGTACAGCTTGCATAATAATTCAAACATTGCCTAAGTCTCCTCTTAGGGTAGGAATGAGGAAGAAAATCTCACCCTGCAGACACAAAGGGCCCAATTTGAGGAGGCCCATATGCCTTAAAATTGAGGATTACTCTGACAGAGTAACCCAGGAACTGCCCAGGTGGCTGAGAAGGAACATTACATCCGACTGGGTAATTTGGGAAGAAGGATGGGGGGGGGGGGAACTTGATAAAATCCAAAATACAAACATCAAAAAACGAAAAATCGAAAAAAAGAAAAATTAATTATAATCAAACAAAATAATTTTTTTTTTTAAATATTTAACTAAAAACCTAAAAAAATTATTAAATTTTCAAAATGAAATTTTAAAATATATGTGAATGAGGTTTCACTGGGTTGTAAATGAATTAGCAATATTTGTTTCACCAAACCCCTGGTGATGAGATCGAAATATATCGAGTTAGAAATTCAAATATTTTTTTAATCAATATTTACAACCCAATGAAACCTCACATATATTAAAATTTAAATAAAATTTCATTGCGTTTGAAAAATTTCGCTTTCCTAAAAGAAAAGGTAAAATAATTTCACGCTAGAGAAAAAAAAAGGTAAAATCGATTATTTTTTCGTCTGTCCGGACCCAATAATCGATTAATTAGAATAATCGATTATTTTTTCATAATCGATAGATTATTTTCATAATCGATAATCGATTATTTTTCATAATCGATAATCGATTATTTTTCATACATATTCGATTATTTTTTTCCATAATCGAACATCCCTATTGATAATATTAAAAAAAAAAAAAAAATAATAGAATGAAACTTATTATGAAACTCGGAAAGAAAGAGATTTGGCCAAGTAAAACTTATCTATTTTATCTCTGAATTTCTGGCATACATTTATATTATGGATATGGCCACTATCTCCCGCCATAACAATCAAATAGGGCATTTTGACCCCTATCTTGTATTAATGAACGGAAAAGAAAATCTGACAACATCGGTGATTACCATACCAAGGGTTCTCTTTAAATGGTAGGAGGAGTGTTATTCCTTCTCTCCCCTTCCCCCCCCATTTCACGCCTCCTCATGCTTACAGCTAAAGACTTTATTATTATAAAGAATGTAAATGTAGTTTGATCTCACTTTTGGGGCAGGAAGAGCATCGAGTTGCCTTTGTCGGATGAGAGCAAAAGCAGCTGAGGGTTTGTTTGTAAGACAGGCGATAGCATCTGAAGCTTCTAAGGCTTCACAGCCGTTTTGTAGAAGATCTAACGATTGGGCGGCGGCTCGGATTGCATTATCAGATCTATCGATACAAAGTTTAGCGCCCCCTTTGGATGCCTCTTCGATTGTGGTCCAAGAGGATTTGCCACTGGTTATGGCAACCACTTTATCAGCATCCCCAGGTTGAAGTGTCTCAAAGGCTAAGACATGAACTGCGAACAAAATAGATAAATTTTTTTTTTAATTAATAACATTAAGATAAGTAATAATTGATAATGTGTATCTTTCAAGGACTACAAATGTGTAAATTTGATTTTTTTTTGTTGCTTAATTAAGAAAATTATTATAAATTAGCTGGGAATATCTGTTTGTATGTAGATTTAATTTGTTCCTTTTTATATCTAAAGATCTATTTCGATAGAATGAAATGAATTTCCTTTCCTTTCGCTAAAAAAGAGTTTAATTTTTTTTTTTTTTTTTATTAAAAAAATGTTAACTATATTATTATATAATCAGGGGCGTATATAGAATTTTTACCCCCATACACAAAAATATTTTTTAAATACCAGATATACCTGAGCCCCAAAGGGCCCGGCCCTCTCAAAGACAAATTTTCATGAATTTTTTTTTTTAATAAACATTTTTCCGTTTTCACTTGAGCTCCGAGGGTCAAAGACAATTTTTTTTTAAATAAGGAACTTATGCTTAAATATTAATATATTTCATTTTTTTTTTATTACTTATAATTTTGCAACACACTTTTTCAAACATAAATATAGAAATTGGACATAATATTTTGTTAACACTCTTTATTTAGGAATGTTTCGGCTATGATTAACAAAGCCATCATCAGCCCTCCAAGAGTATATTTTAATGAATAAAATATACTCTCGGAGGGCTGATGATGGCTTTGTTGATCATAGATGCTTTTTATTTATTATTGGCTGCATCCTCTTCATCTCATTAATCTAATTTATATAACAGCCACAATTCGGTATTTAATAAAATTGGCCATATACTTGTATATAGATTTGAAAAATTTCGGGGGGTGGGGCAGCCCTCGCCTCTGGTAAAAATATTAAAACCAAGTAATGATCACTTTCAGTGATTTATTATAAACATAAGATTTTTTTTTTCCTTCTTCCTCCGTAAAAGAATGAGATAAGTTTTTCTCTTATTCTGAAATTTTAACTTAAATATTCGTAGTTAGAATTAATTAACTGCTTTAATCCCTTTGGCTAATCGGATTCCTCAACGGTTTATATTAGGCCGAATGTCAGATTTAGCGTATTTTATATTGAATAGTAGAACGTGGCTGTAGCTAGCCTATTCAGCGTATTTTATATTTACATAAAACAGAAAATTAATAATTCCCAGAGATATCAATGATTAATTAATTCATGTTGCTCAAGGGCCCACATCTTGTGGGTACGTGGATGGCGACCACGAGCTACCCGAGCTGGGACTGGCATGCCTTCTATTCTTTACATGTCTGTCCCCCTTCTTTCTATATTTTCAACAAACGCCAGGTCGTGCGACTGGCCGGCCTGTTCTATTTCTTCCTGTCGCCAAAAACCCACCCATTCCGTCGTCCCCTTCACCGCCGACCCCGCACAATAATAAAAGCTAAGAAAGAAGAAGATTAATTAATTGATTGACTAATGGAGAAGTTATTCAAATAATCGTTTTTTTTTTTTACTCTGCGTTATTTTCAGGTCCGGTTAAAATTAAATTAATATAAATTTACATAAATCCCCCATAAGAATAATTTTAAACTTTCCTGGGGTTATGTATATTAATATTAAAAACTACACTTTAATATTTTGTTATCAAGTTTTAAACTACTTTCTAAAATTAATTCAAACCTTTAGTGTTGTGTGTTTCCACGAGGACCGCATCTGCCCCATCAGCAATCCAAAGGTCGACTTCCTGATTGGCAAGCCCGTCAGAACAACCTTTTAGATTGTCTTTTTTGACGCATTTGAGCACAGGGCGGAGATCCCTTGCAAATGTAGCCTCGTAAAGCAGCTGACACTTGTCTAATTCAGTTTGTGTCGTGACGCAAATACGCGCTGGTTGGTGGGCCTCACTTGCACCTCGCTCGATTACGTCCTTGTAGCCAGCTGGGAAATTAATTTCAATCACATTACTTATTCAATTTATTTCCTTAATTTAATAATTCATCTTCTTTTTCTTCGACCATAATCTCGCATTTAAGTTTTACTTTTTTTTTTTTAACTATATATGTTAATTATTATAGAAATAAATTATTGTATTAATTTCGAGATTTTGATGAAAATACACGTTTTGAGTCCTTCTGAGATCAAAATAGGGAGTCCCCAAAATTATCTTTCTCTGCTTGTGTGCATCTATGAATAAAATATCTCAAAAAAAAAAAAAAATAATAAATAAATAAATAAAATAATAATAACTCAAGAAAGAAGTTTTTTTATTTTAGACTTTTCGGCAACTTAAGCCATATAGACTATAGTCGATTCTTTATTTAAATAAAATACGTTAATATATTAATGTCCAGACACAGACATATTTATTTATATCATTTGATATCCAAATTAAGTACGAAATTGGAATTTGATTTCTATCTTAACTTCTGCAATACAAAACTTTTGAATAAAATCGGCCAAAGAGTAGTACTAATATTTTACAGATTGTACCTTTTCAGTTTTTTCTCAAAATTCGCCTTTACGCTATTTTGATTAAAATTCATAAATTAATTATTTTTTAAATGCTCAAAATTGTTTGCAACGCATTTTACTCTTAACCTCTCGAGTTTCAAACTGAAATTACCGTACTGTCGAAACTAAATATATATTGACACAAAAAATCTGATAGGTCACAACATTCAATTACAATAGATAAGAAAAAATTGGGAGCAGTGACACCAGATTTTTTTAAAGATTTTTTTCGCAATAATTTAACCTTAAATATAAATAAAAATAATCAATTAAAATTTTTCATATAAAATCTACTAGAAAAGCGTAACAGATAAAATTAGAAGCCTATGGGCCATATGAATGATAGTGTGGATGGTGTTGCTTTTAATTAAACAATTAATAGTCACTAATTAATCTTGTCCTATTATTATTACACCAATAAATAATCTCTGGATGTTCTCAAATCTCATTTATTTTCGAAATATTTTGAATACAATCACCAATTTGATTGATTGTCTTTTGTCATGTTAAAATTAATTTTAACGTCAAATAAAATATAATTTTTTTTTTAAATTAATTTAATTTTAAGATCAGTTAGAAACTCATATCTGATATGTGATAGTCATTCATTAGTTACTCAATTTGACTTTTACTCCCTTTATGTCAGTTCTCCTATCTCATTATCAAGCCTCGGGATATGTCAAGATCCTCCCTTTCTAGATCTCATCTATATTTTCATCTAACTATTAAATATCAAATATAGCTAAGAAGAATAAGAAAATAATTTTTATTTAGCAAAGAGGGAGTAAATTCCTACCACGTGGAAAAGAGTAATAGTGAATAATAATATTTATAACTTTAAAAGACAAGGGAAGTAGGTTCTAATTCCAGACAACCGGATGAATATTTATTTAACTCATTTCGATACCATTTTTTTTTTTTTTTTTTTCCAATTTATGGCTTTCGGCCAGAAGAAGTATGAGTCAAGTATAATGTCACCAAGGATTATTATTATGTTATTAATAATAACAATTGATGAATTAATTGATGAATGAAAAATTCAAAGAGTATAATAAGTTATTATACTCTTCGAATTTTTTAAATCTTTTATTAAATTTAAAATATTCGAATAAAAAATTTAAGCCCACGGGGCTTGGAGTAGTTGGTAGCGTGTCTAACTTCTATACCGAACGTCGCGGGTTCGGACCCCAGGCAGTCCGATAATTTTATTTAAGGCATTTGGATACCAAATGGTTTAAATAAGAATGCCTGGACCCCAATATGTACCTTAATCAATAACGGGTATCGTTTAAAGTCTTAAATGGCCTAAGTTGCCGAAAAGACTGAGTGTGTGAATGAGAAAAAAAAGTGTGAATGTTAAAAAAAAAAATTTAAATTTTCTTTATGAAAATATAATTTCTAAAATTTCGAATGCACATTTCAACACTCACATGTCATCATCAAGTGATGTTAAAATCACTTCTGATGATGACAAATTCGAATGATCTATTACGAAAGTGTCGAAATGTGCATTAAGTGTTAACTTTTAATAAACTTTAGAAACTTATAACCGAGTGTTTTTAATTTAATTTCTTAAATTTTCATATGTAAAAAAATTTTAATTGTTATTTTTTATTAAAAGATTGAAATAATACACTTAAGTTACTGAGAACTTGATATATATAATAATATAATATAAAAAATCCGATAACTAACAACTGATTCTTATAACGCAATTCAAGACACCAGCACTAACTCTTAAACATTTTTAAAATCAAATTAAGTCACAGGGTGTGGTTTTTAAAGGGCCTTACCAAATATTCAGGTTAATTATTAAAATTAATCCGAGATAAAATTCACCCTGGGCGCAATAGAAAGTAAATGAAATTAAACAGTCATTATAATTCCTGTCCATCCCTGTTGCAATTTTATATTTTAATTTCATCTCGAAATTACTTTTAAGTGAAGAGGAATTAATTTCAAAGTCTGACTGTTTTTATTTTATTCTAAGGCATTTTAAATGAACTTCGACGGGTCATGTGCTTTAAAGATAATTTAATAACTTAATTTTCCTTTAAATATAAAAATGGAAATTTTAATACAAAAAAAAAGACTTGTGTTTTAATAATTTTGTTGCTATCTACTTGTTGAATCTTTTTTTTATGAGCGCCCCTGCAATACAAATATAGGCAACTTAACCAACTTTCTAGATGAGTTGGTTGCCTCTTATATAAACTAAAAGCAGATTGTGTCTTATATTTTGCTAATATAGTCGAGTAACATATTCTCCTTATATACACATTCAAAATAATTCGTTTGATTTATATGCAGATACAAATGAATGAGAATTTCTCTAACTTTAGAATATTTATTATATTTTCGCTGAATAAAATTTATCATTAATTTTCTTTGATATATGAATTGTTAAGTTTAACAATTTTTCTTCATTTACTCATATCGTGTTTATAATAGCTTTAAGAAAGAATAAACAACTCATACGAAATGCTTTTATCATAACTAAGTTAAGAAAAGCTTTAAAATCAAGAGCAAAGAAATAAAGCTTTGTGTTGATTGGACTTCCTACATAAAATCGTCATTAACCCTTTATATTTAATCATTATTCATATTATTTCAATGGAGAAAATAAGGAAGAGGAATTATCTATTTCATCTACACGAAGGCTAAAATACCCAGTTGCATGAACTTAAGGCTTCGACACTGAATATATTAATATTTAATTCAATGGCATAATGAATGAAAACAAAGTTTAATTCAAAGTTAGGATTATTGGCGTCAATCTTTCAATGGAATAAATAAAATTAAAAATCTATTGTTTCAAAGTCACTCTGTTATAAAGAGATGTTTCGGCTGTTACTACAGGCTTTCTTCAGTCACTTTTACTAGGCCTAAATAAAATAAAAAATTAAAAACTACATACTGTACTTATTATGATGGGCCGAAAAAGTATTTTTTTTTTATTTCGAAGTTTAAAAAAAAAAGAAAAAAAATATATAGGGTCTGTTTTCGCTTGATAAACAAGTAAACTTATTGAATAATATACCTTGTTCGAGATATTGTCCAGGCTCGATAGGGTCAACGTTGACTAGAGTGACATTATCACCAAGAGTAAGAACAGCCTTGGCCAGTTCGGGACGGTCAGCATCCTTGGTCACCTTGTATAAAGCTTGTAGAGCATCCCTCAATGGCTGTTGGTGACCGGCGACGGCACTCAATACGCCAGGCCAAGGTCGTGAAGCCCAAGCACAAGGTGCAGTCAACGAAGACAAATCACCAAGAGGTTTGGTCGTTCCATCGGGGCAGAGATACGCGTACTTACTGGGTTCAGAACCTGGCTCTGTACAATGTAAGAAATAATTTAAGAACTCAAATCACTAAAATAATCACTAAAAATAAGTGAACTTTATTAATATCTGGTGAGATAATAGAAGATAAAAAAGAAAATAAGGATTTGCCTATAAACAGCGGGTTTATTCAAATAGGCTTTCAGGTCTCAAGTCACGCGTGAGCTGCTCACCTTGGAAGTGTTTTCGCACGAATACAGGCTTGGTCCAGGCGATATCCCCGCCGTGTTGCAAACAACGGAGAGCACCATCGTAACCTGAATGAGCGTCTGGATAGTCGCATTGAACCGGGTGTTCGCACAAAGAACATAAAGACGCGTATTGGGTCTTCAGACGGGCGTCCTGGGCACGAGAAATGATAATAACTTATTCTGTATTTCAAACTCTAGGCAATTAGTTATCACAAAAACAATAATTTAATAACTATGTTATTAAAATTAATATTTGAAAATTGAAAATTTTAGAGTAAATAAAAATTATTTTTGCTAGGATGTTATTACTGTTTAATATTCTTCAATACCTGTACTGGATCTGCACTCCATTTTCCGACTATACATGCAGAACCAAAGAGTTCACTAAGTGCACGAAGTTCCGCCTCGCGTGGTGAGTGTGCAGCTTCATCTACTTGAAGGATGCCCAACTTGGTCAATTTCGTTACTGGGATTTTGTAGCCCACATTACGACCAATTCCTAACAAAAAATTATATCAAAAGATTTATTCAGCACAGAATATGTTAACAGTCAATAATTTCCGATTCATACCTGTGTGACAAGAGCGGAGTCCTTTGAGAGCAGCAAGACCAACTGCGCCTGGTTTGAAATCAGCGCGGACCACAGCAACAGCCTGGTACCTCCAGGGACTTTCTTGATCAGCAATTGCTCTTAAATGAGTAGGAATATTGAGTTTGCCTTTGGACGTTACTAGCCTTGTGGCGACGTACATATCTTCAGGTTCTGCAGCCATTGCGTCCGCCTGACCAACTTCAAGCATTCGGGCACAATCAACACGATCTCTACCTAACACACATTTTATTCCAGAGGATGGTGACAACGCCACTAGTTCTTCGCACAATTGCATCACCTTTTCCGGAACACAGTAACGAACTGAAACCAAAACAAAAAAATAATGTAAAAAAGCTTGATAAATCTTCTCGCCCCAGACTAATTTGTATCTTAATATATTTTTTGAGAGGGGGCAATATTTTGTCTTTTTTTTATTATTATTGAGTTTCGTTCAAGTGTTAAATGCTGTTAAAGATTATAAAAATTTTTTTTATTTTTAAAATTTATTCATTGAGAAAATGGGAGGGGGGAGTTTTTTTTAACACTCACACTTTTTTTCCCATTCACACTCACACACACATACACAAAGTCTTTTCGGCAACTTAGGCCATATAAGACTTTACGATACTCTGTATTTTATTTTAAGCCATTTGGTATCCAAATGGCTTAAATAAAATCATCGGACTGCCTATTCCCAACCCGTGACCCTTGGTATACACCAACTCCCCCCGGGAGGGCGGGAGGGTATTGTTCAAACCTTCCCCCTGAAAAATTTTCTGCCTACTTTCTATTTCTATTATTTTATTTTATTAGAGTGAGGTGGATAGCTGAGTAGATCTTGTAGTAAGGAAGAAAGAAAAGAGCGATTGCAGCTAGGTTTATTTCGTTTAATAATCACTTCAAGCCGACGTTTCGGTCAGATATACGACCATCATCAGGGCTGAAGCGTGTCAACAAAATTCCCCAAAATGTCGAATGGCACAATCGTATAACTTATTTGTTGCCATTTCATAAGGACCAATAGGCTATGCGAGTCAAGGTTAGATTGATTTTATTTTAATTATGGTTTTGAGAAATAAAATACCAAAAAGGATTTGTATTAGACAATTCCTTTCAATTCACACATTCCTTTTAAGATTGATAAAAATAATCCGATTTGTTGGAGAATAAACCCGATTTAAAAAGTGAATTTTTTAACGAATGCCCTATTTTTAAATTAATCTCATTTATGGTCACATTGTTTGGCCTATTCTGATAAATGAGTTGCATCATCATTTTAGGTAAGCTATGAAATATTATATAAAATTGACGAGATATCAGAATTGTATTAAATAACATGATAAAATTTGAACTCTGCGACTCGAGGACTTTCCTTTGTTTTCAAAAACAAAAGATAATGACTATGATGATGTGATTAGAGAAAAATGGAGACATACACTATATTAACACACATTTTCTTTTCATTTATCTGAACCCCCTCCCCTCCTACTTCTTTCTCTCTTTTCCTTATTTTTCACTCCATCTCCCTGACCTTGTCCTTGGAGATTAAAAATACATTGACCTTCGTTTTTAGAATCCAAGATATTATCAAACTTTCCTTAATTAGAATATTATTTTTCTTTTGTCTTAATTAGGCCAAAATGAGTAAATGTTTTTTCATTTAAATTTTACACCTTTAGGTTTATTGGAATTGTAATAAAATTGAATAAATTATTTTTTATTTTATCTTTGACTTAGTCATCTGAATTAGTTAATGATCTGAAAATTTAAAAAATTATTTTCCATAAAGGGTACATCAGCGTTTCCCAACCATAAAACATTCTTAAAGGTTTCGCAAACAATAGGGAAATATTAGTCGGACATATAACTTTGTTATTCATTTGAATTTTTTTTTTTTTTTTTTAAATAAAAAGATTCACACTTTTTTCTCATTCACACTCACACTCACACACACATTCACCCTGTCTTTTCGGCAGCTCAGGCCATATAAGACATTTACGATAACCGTTATTTATGAATTTATATATATTAGGGTCCAGGCATTTTTATTTAAGCCATCTGGTATCCAGATGGCTTAAATAAAATCATCGGACTGCCTGGGGTCCGAACCCGCGACGTTTGGTATATGAGGTTAGCACGCTAACCTCTACACCACGCCCCGTGGGCATTCATTTGAATTAAAATGTTATAAATTAATATTCCTGAACTCCAATATACATCATATTTAAATAATGAGTCTCTGTGGTCATTTGCGTAACTAGAGAATTTAGCTGATTTGGTTATATTGGTGAGGGAGGCAATGGGATCAGCTATCCTCCTCGGGGGGCCTGAAAAGCTCCATATTTTCTCAATTTTTCTTGGGGCAAGGAGGTTTCTGAGGGGGAGGAGGCCACGAGCCTTCCCGGAGAGATTTTTTTAGCCCCTGATTATCTGTTTCCATTAATGATCATAATACAACAAGCTTCCACAAAAGTGTATATTTTGGTAGACTGGGGGGGACTTTTTTTTATAGTGCAAACCTACAAATGTACGACTCATATATTATATACTGTATTAATTTTAAATTTTTATCACACCGATGGCAAGCGCAGGACGTTCCACAGGTTGGTTCCTCTTGACCACATTCCCAGTTTAGTATTGTTTGACTGACGAGTGTTGCCAGACCCATCGATTACATCATCTTTTATTACATGGAATACTAATTTTATATAGAAATAATGAGTCAGTGTGATATTTTAGAGTAACCAATTAAATGCACCAAACAAAGTACTCCAAATCACGCAAGCGAATATCACTAAGTATACTGATATCTGATCTCCCTCCCCCTTTTAGATCATGTTTATACCATTTACAGTTTATGTAAAGTATTGACCTGGGCTCTCTTCCCCGAAATGGTCTGATTGGGCTCACTTCTCCCTGCCTATAATTATTTAATAACTAGATTATGTTTTATATCTAATTACAGCCTAAGCATTAAACTTTAGGCATACGACTCTGTGTACATGTACGTGTGGTACATGTTGGGATGCCTAGCTCAATGACTTTAAGATGTTTTATAACAATGCCAAAAATATACAGGCTGCGGCTTCCTTTATCAAAACGCAATAAAACTCATTTTATGAATCAGATTTTTTAAATTATTTTTTATAATGAAAGTACAATATCAAAAGTTTTGTTTTACACAGTTTTGAAAATTATGTTAAGTAGGTGACTACCCCCATTGTCCATACACTGAATAACCGATTTTGTCATGACTCTTACCAGCAAATCAAAGGGTTGGCAATTTCTTCTCGGATGTAGGTCGTCAGGTCTTATAAGACTCTTGAAGGGTGACATCAACAAATAAACAGTGTCAAGTCCGGAGAGCAGGCTGGCCATTCCAAATCGTCTCTTATTGAGATGAGGCTTTCCGGGATTTTTTTTTGTAGGGTTTTTTGAAATCCCGCATTTATGTCAACCGCTCAAGAACCTGAAGGCCAACATATCCGCTCATATGATGGTAAGAGTCATGAAGCCAGAAATAGACTTTTTCAGTGTATGGACAATGGGGGGGGGGGGCGTCACCTACCTGACATGATTATCAAAAATGTGTAAAACAAAACTTTAAATATCGTTTTGAAAAAAGGAAAATATGCTGCCGCCCCTGCCGGCGTTCATAGTTGGTATATGCACTGGAATTTATTCCTTGAATTAAAAAATTTTATAAGATAATAAAATTTTTTTTTCAAATCAAAGGTCCTTCTCTATCCTTATAAAAAATGGCGACAATTTCTTCTAGCAACAGGTTCTTTCCTCTTCACCAATAGACAAATAGATTTAATTGAATTGACTCTACCCCCGCACACACCGGAAACTGACAATTGACTTTTCTTATTATTTAATTTGATCTAATAATTGAAATGATTGAAACCGTTGAATGCAAATAGTAATTGAAAATAATAACCTGTTTTGCATTTGTGCAAAACTTGTTTGTTTAAGAGTTCATTGAATCTTAATGAATAAAAATAAATCAACCTTCGCTTCGGAGGTGAGATGAAAAATATTCTTTTGAATGTTATGAATAACAATTAGCGTTGCTTAGGTATATAGATATAAAATCGTATGAATATATTTATCTTTAGAATTATCTCTGATGATTTGACGGGAACTTATTTAATTAAACACGATTCAATTCATTCACGACGACTCAGGTATAGAACAAATTTCCAACTTTATGTTTTGAATGCGTATTTAAAGAGAAAAAAATCTGATGTGACTGGCGCACAGCACACAACTTTCTTTTACCGTTCGGTCCTTGCCCACCAAATTTTTTGTGTCAAGATAAGTTTCCCATAGCATCTTAGTTCCAAACTTGCATTTTAAATGTTGACTGCATGAAATATACTATGGTTATATTTCAAAATTTTATTCTCATATTTGGATATTTTATACACAATAGAGAATCCTAAATAAATACAAAATTTCTTAAGAATTGAGAAATTATTTTTTAATATGTAAAAGGGGTACCCCCTGTTGAATCGAAATTAACATGCAAATCCTCATAGGAATTTAACATTGACTCTATAGAAGGAAGAGCGGGAAAATGAATTTGAAAAATTTGAATTACATCAGTAAAGTGTACTTAAAACTATTTTCACGAAAAATTTTACTGATATACTTTTTAAAAGGCATATAAAAGATAGTTGATTTATGAATTTTAATCATTCAATCAATTTCAACCATTTGGTATCCAAATGGCTTAAATAAAATCATCGGACTGTCTGAGGTCCGAACCCGCGACTTTTGGTATACGAGGTTAGCACGCTAACCCCTACACCAAGCCCGAGGGCCAAAGATTTAAATGAATTTTCATCTAAAAAGAAAAATATTTATATTCTGTGACCATGGCAATGCAACCGTTTCTCCTACCTTTTTTCTATGAAGTACAAGAGTAAAGTGTGCTTCAAAAGATTTCAAGGGCAAAATGAGAATATACATTTTAAAGAGCATCTAAAAAATAGTTAATTAATGAATTTTAATTTTAATTTTAAAGCGAATTTTGAGGAAAAAAAAACTTAAAAAGTACATCAGCAAAGTACGAGTACTTTTTGACCAATTTTTTTCAAAAGTTTATTTTCACCCCTTGGAGAGGGGAAGGGGGTGCCTAACTCACATATAAAAGTTCAACCTGGTAGTTCTTTTTGTTCTTGAGATATTTTGTTCACAGACCGACAGACATTCGGACACACAGCCAATTTGAGGGACTCATTTTTTTGGACTCAGGGGACCTCAAAACGTGTATATCCATCAAAATCTCGACACCGAATTTTTGACATGAATCCAATACTTTATAGTCTATATATATATTTCATATAAGAGAAAGTAAAAAAAAAGTGACAAAATTCGCACTTTATTTTTTTTTTTTTTTTTTATTCCTAAACCGATTATCAAAAAAAAAGTGTCATTATTTGATATTCATTTTAATTTATAGAAATAAAATTATTCACCTAGCCTTCGGCTAGTTAAAAATTATTACTAATGAATAATTAAATGAATTATTTATTTATTAAGCGATAAAAACACCCTAGTAGAGGTTATACTTTAAATTTTATTATGTATAATTTTTTTTTATTTCATAAATAGAAAATTATTCGCTAATAAATTTTAGGATATGGTTGAATAAATTTATATTTAATGTAGCATGAATGACGGAGAGCGCGAAATTATTCCAAATCGCTTGCTTTCTATTAATAGTCAAAGGGCTCTTTGACTTTTTATTGTAACTGATTTTTTTTTATTATATTATTTAACTAAGAAATTGCATAAAATTAAATTAGTTATCAATTCGACACGAAGAGACTGACTTCTTTGCGGGAATCATAAATTATCAATTTGCATTAATCTTTATTCATCCATATTTATTTATTTTATTGCTAAAATCGTCTGTCGCTTTGAAAAGAGATAAATCAGTGGGTGATAAAATTTATTTAAATTATATTATCTACCAATTAATTTAAATAAATATGGCTTCATAATGGGTAGCTTAAAATATAAAATTTCCTATTTCAAAGTGTCAACATCAGGTGTCGAAAAAAAAGGCAATCAGGGCTGAACCAGCAAATTATCTAGGAGTATCTGTATCCAGATATTATCAAATCACGATGAGAAGAATATTTTTCTTTTTTTCCCCTTTCGGCTGTTGAACCTTTCAAACGCTTTTTCTCGAATTGTTGAATTTCAAACTTTCGCCACCATGATTCTGAGCAGGCGATATATGTTTTCATTTGTATGTACAGATAGCTACCGGGGGACTTTCCACACTCTGAATCCCCAGGCCACCCGCCTGAAGATTCGACGCGCCTGACCGGATTTATTTAAGCATATGATTAGCTTAACTAGATGTGAAAAGACTCGAAAGTCCTATCCGAGAGATAGCTAGTTAATTAAAAGTGATGTAACCGGCCCTTAGCAGCTGTTGCCTTAATCCGCTGCCAGGTTGCTCTTTTATATGGACACTGAGTTAGATTATTTATTTATTTAAATTTAAGTAAAATTCAATATGAAAAGGTGGTTAGGGCCTTTTGTGTAATTATATATGTAGTATATGGTTTCTCTTGGAATATAGAGGAAACTTTTATCCTAAATAAAAGTGAAAGTTGCTACCACCAGAATTTTTACAGAAGAAAGGTATACAACATTTCTTATTTTATTTACTTCATGTGACAAGTTTCTTTGATTCTACTAGAATAGTCATTGACATATTTTATTCCAATAGTTAAAACCAAATGACCTGAGCGCCGCAAACTAACCTATGATAATCTCCCTTCTAAGGATCAGTCGCCGTTCTCTTGATTAAAATTATTTATATTATTTGTTATTACATTCTAGATAATATTGTGGATTTTCTCATCTTCTCTTTCCCTAATTACTTGTCGGGATTAAAATTTCAAAGTACTATTTGGGTAGCACTTAGTTATCATATTAAAGCTGCCGGTTCAAGTAAATTTCAAGTTCATAATTTAACTGTTAAATTTTTCATTTGAAGTTTTTTTTTATTCATCCTGAATTGAAAGGCGCTTTTTTGAAATTAGATTTGTTACTTACAGTTAGCCGCTCCCCCTTCTGTAGGGGCAGCGCTTCCTCCCGTGGCCAAACAGCAAAGTGCGACCCAAACAGCGGCGATTAGTGACCGTGATCTACCCATGGCGCTCTTCAAAAGACAACTGGCTGCCGGCTCTCCTTACCATCGGACTTTTATCGGCTGAGAAGGTCAGCAGCCGAGATGCCGGGGGGAATTCCTGATGAGATGTGGACCACGCGTGTCGCATCCCTAAATCCCCAAGGAGCGACAGGACACACGTCCCAATCGTCTCATTGCCCGGGATTAATATTCACCTTTCTTCGTGTTGGTAATATAATACCTGCCTTGTTAACATACTAAATATTTTTTCCTCAGGTTGTTGAGGCCGTCTTGGGAAAATTATTTTATAATTTCAGCTTGGATATAAAACCAATGTTTTTCATTTCAAATTTATTTTTTAATTATTTTCAAAGGGTTAAAAAAATTATATTAAAAAGAAAATTAATAATCCTTTTAATAAATTCTAGTTAAGTACAAAATTTTGAAGTAAATCCGTTAATCCGAAATGGTAATTTTTTTTATTTAAATTAGTGCTTTCTAAACTTTATGTTACCACGCCTCCCTTAAAAATATTTAATCGTACGTCTCCCCCTCCCATTTTATAAAATAATATTAATACAAACAAAAATATTTTTATTGCTAAAAATATTTTTATTTATTCTTATTTATTATTTTATTTATAAAACTTTAGCAAACTTGCTCACTTTCTTAATCTCCTGTAAATAAAAACAAAATATATTTGGCTCGGGCCCGCCTGCAGCAGACTCGTACAATTCCTTTCATTTTAAAAGGTCTTCTTTCAATTTTTTTTTTAAATTTCCTGTCTCTCAACATAGATTAACTCCAATAACAGAGAGACGGAGGAGACATTGGCAATGTTTGAAAATTTCCACGATAAGCGGGATTTGAACTCGAATTGTATAGCAACTCTAGATTCGTAGTCCTCAGCTTATCCGTTTAGTCATGAGAATTTGAATTAGTTCAAGTGGAAGACCAAATAAAGTTTTTTCGGCTTCTTAGGCGATAATAAAACTTTACCTGTTTTTCTAAAACTGATCCAGGCACTTTTAATTATAACATTTGGTATCCAAATGATTTAAATAAATATTCAAGACGTTCTTCTTTAACAAACTTTTTGATATCGTCAATTCTTCTTCAGAAATTAGATCTCTAGACCAGCAATTCTCATTTAAGATTTGAATAATTGTACATCCATCCATCCTATTTTTTTCATGCGTAAAATCTAACTTCAATTTGAGCTCGAGGACAATGTAGGCTTGTTAGATAAGAGCTCCTCTGCAAGTCAATTGGGCTGTTAATAAGTGCATCATTCTCATATTTTTTAAGTGGAAAGTAAAACTCTTCTAATTTGAGAAAATAGGTTATATCGATAAAGCTACCAGAAATTTAAATGAATATAAAATAATATTGATATCAGGTGCTTTTTTTAAGAAAAAAAAAATAAATAAATAAAAAATCAGATATGACTGGTCGCACAGCACACAACTTTCTATTACCTTTAGTATTCAAAGGTCATGTTCTGTGCTTGCCACACCAGATTTTTTGAGTAGACATATATTTCGTTTCCGTCAGTACGGTACATTTGAATTCAAGATATAAATATAAATATTGATTTCCTTACTAATTTCTAATTAAGAAGAAAAAAAAATGCGGGGCCGATTTTGGACACTTTCCTCTATTTATTATGCAAATAAATATTTGCCTTCATAAATCCTTCATGACTTCATAAAGCAAAATAGAAAGGTTTACAAGTCAAATCTACTCATCTTAATTCGCCCAAAAATTTTTATTTACATCTTGTCTAAAGAATTAAATTTCACACATCAGGTTATCAAAAAAAATTTTTCTACTTACAATTAATTAGTGTTAAGGTTAAAAAGAGTATTTATTAATTGATTTAGACTTTCACGATTATTGTTAAATAAAAAATAAAATCGTGGTTTATTTTAGCAAATAATACATAAAGTAAATAAATACTTAAAGCAAATAATACGTGTAATACGTAAAACGTGTTATTAATTACAATAAAATCGAAATAATACTTTTTTATTTTTATTTGCTAAAATAAATCACGATTTATGCTAAAAAAATGTCTTTTATTGATAATAAAAGAGTATATTTTTACTGGACTGAATACGTTATTGAGTATTCATTTTTTTTTTTTTTTTTTTTTTTTTTTTGTTTTTGAGGTAATTTGTTCCCAGACACACATATAATAGAACAACTTCCTAAAGTGAACTTTGAAAACTCAAATTTTATTTTATTTTATTATAAGAAAATAAAAGAAAGTAACGGAGTCCCGGGTTCGCTTCCCATCCCAAGCGAGAAAAATTTATTTCATTTGATTTGACTACAAATCATTTGAAATAAATAGGGATGGGGTCTAAATGGCCTTAGATGCCGAGAAGGACCTTACAAAAAAAAAAAAAAAAAGAAAGTAATTAAATTTTATTGTAATTTAACAGATAATTTGAATATTAATCGAAAATTTATCCTTCCCTTTAGAAAAAAAAAAAATTATTATATCAATTTTATAGTAATCAAATAAGGAAAAAGGATTGCGTTGACTATTTCTTTATTTTTATATTCATTTCAATTGAGTACAAACATCCATCAGCTGTTTTATTTCTCGTCTCGCACTTTTCCTTACGTAATAAGGAAATATTTTCAATTTGTTTGTTCTGTTTATTTTTTCTTGAATAAAATAGGTCTTTCAGATGATAAACTTCGGAAATTCCATTTATGATTTATCTATGCTTACAATTTAATTATATTATCATGTGAATAAAATTTTTAATCTCTTATTTCATACATAACTTGATATATTAAATAATATTCATTATTTTTTTAAAATCGCTCGGGAGCGAAGGTGTTACGCATGTTTTTTTCCGATAAGATGGCGTAGTGTGTCATAAAAAGTATGCCCAAAAATCAAGTAATTCAAAAATTTGCCAAGAGATGTCAGAATGGTAGCTAATAATATTTAATGCATTTGGTTGATTTTCATTGATCTATTAACAATAAATACTTTATAAATGTTATTATATATTATGTATCTTTTATAAAAGCATAAAAATATATAAATATAGGCTAATACTATTTCGGCTGTTAGACTAGCCTGCCATCTATTGCAAGAATGCTGAACTAATTTGACAGTTGGTTTTTAAATAAAGCATCTAAGCTTATTTTAAAAATTTCTTAATTAATATGTGATTAATAATAACAATAAATTCATTTTTAAATTAAAAAAAAAATTAAAAATTATTGGGACAGATTGTTTTTTTTTTGTATTTGCTTGATAACAAAAAAATTAATTACGATAATTTTTTAATAAGTCATTAAAAAAATTATAGCTAGATGTCCCAATAATCTCTTATGAATTTATTTCATTTAAAAAAAAAACCGCATTGAAAAATTCCTTATAATAGTCTATTTTTTTTTTTAAAGTACCGGTACGTTTAGACGTTGCTCCTGAACCCCCTTAAAAAATAATTATTATTATATCGCTTTCTTATTAATTTAAATATTTCATAAAATAGCGCCTTCCTCTGACTGGCTCTTAACTCTTTATTGTGACTTAAAAGCTCAACTTTATTTGTATATTTTCCCAATCCCAATGGGCTATCCATTCCATCCCCAACAGAAATAAATTCGAAATAGAAGCGAGGGAGAAAACCATTTACTCTGGTATGGATCATAAAGATGAGTGGGCACGTTTTGCAACTTGGTCGCCCATTTAATTAACAAATGAAAATATCTCTTTGAGTGATAATTCAATATTATTATATAACAAGCGCTGAATTGTGATGTCACACTTAGATAAACCCCCGGGCCCCCTATGAAACAATTAGTAATTTTGTCCAGACCTCTACTCCTCCCCTAACCCCCTATATATATTTATTTTTTTTTTAATTTAAGGTCTTTTTTGGCATCGAAGGTCATTTAGACCCCGTCCCTGTTTATTTAAATTGATTGGTAGCCAATTCAATTTAAATAAATTGTGTCGCCTGGGACCGGCCCCTGCGGACCCGCGGCCCTTGGTAGAAATGACCAGCACGCTAACCACAATACCAAGGCCCGAGGTCCCAGGCACATTTATTTATACCATTTGGTATCTAAATATTCATCGGGATGCTTGGGAAACGAATTCGCTCCCCGTGGCTTTAAGACTATCAATATTGACATTTGTGACACTTACAGTATAACTTCTCAGCCCAGGGGGGGGGGATAGTTATATTTATTATTAAAAATGAAAATTTCAAAAAATCTTAAATATAATTAATCCCTTTTTGCTTTAATTTATTTATCAAGCAGTGTTCGAATTTTCTTTTCAATTAAGCTTCACGCATATTTAATGATATTTAAAAATAAACAGAAGATAAGCCAGGGTTTTATCGCAGAAGCGGAATAATTAATTATTTCATGAAATTCCTCTTATCTTTTGGAAATTTGCTTTTTTTTTCTTAAAGTGAATCCCTTTACTATAAAATTTTAACAGTGTTATTAATCTTTAATGAAAAATCTTTTATTTATTAGAGATTAGCGAATCCATCGTCTTGGATTTTACTGAATTCATCTTTGTAAATATGATTTATTTTAATTCGTGAGCGAATGTTCAGATACTCGTCCTTTCCTCCTCTCTTCATGTAAATACTTTCAACATCAGACGAAGGATATGTTGTTTTTTTTAGACTATATTTTTCAATAAACAAAATAAATGCCTTTTATCCGTTTAGTAGCTTTTATTATTAATATCTTTTTCTATTTTTATTATAAAAAGATAAAATATACAATCAAAAATCTGGTGTGACTGTCGCACAGCACACAAATTTCTCTCGTTAGATTCGGTAATCGAAAGTTGTGGGCTTGTCACACCAGATTTTTCGTGTCGATCTATATTTAGTTTCTGCCGATATAAGAATTCAAGATGTACTCGTATAATATAGTATGGAAAAATATTTATATTTTGTTACCATGGCAACCATTTCTCCTATCCTTCCTATGAAGTACAAGAGTAAAGTGCTCTTCAAAAGATTTCAATGGTTTCAATGGTTTCATTCAATGGCAAAATGAGAATATACATTTTAAAGAGCATCTAAAAAATAAATGATTTTTGAATTTTAATCAAAATCGTTGGAGCGAATTTTGAGAAAATCGAAAAAAACTGAAAAAGTACATTAAAAAAAAACTGAAAAAGTAGATCAGTAAAGTACTAGTACTTTTTGGCCGATTTTGATTAAAAGCCTATTTTCAGGCCTAGGTGGGTGTCTAACTTAAATATAAAATTTCAACCTTCTAGCTCAATTTCTTCATGCTTTAAATTGAACCCAGCCAGACACACAGACAGACAGGCCATGTCGCGAAAACCACTTTTTTAGATTCAGGGGACCTCAAAATCTCGACAAATCCCATTAAAATCTCGACATCGAATTTTTGACATGAATCCAATACTTTCTCTATATACTGTATATGTTTATTATCAAAGAGATATAGGTAAGAGAAAGTAAAAATAAAAAATAACTTCTTATTTCACTATGTTAATTAATAAAAAAAAGAACTGTCCTTTTTATTATTGCCTGAATTGTGATGCTCTCTAGAGGAAAAAAACGGAACTAAAAAAAAATATTTTCTTTATCTTATGAATCCTATATTTCTTGTGATCTTAAGTTACCCGAGCTATGACTGGTAATTATTCTATTCACTTTTGGGCAGTCTTCTTACTCTACATCTCTTCTCTCGATACATCTATCTTTAATACCGATCCCTAATCAAGGGATTAAGTCAAGGAAGGAACAGTAAAATGATTAATTTAATAAGGGTTTGGGCCTCTTGTAGTAGTTTGAATTGTTTACAATGTCAACAATGAAGGATGTTGGTTCGATGCTGCCCTAAGCGCTAATATAGACACAAAACAATTGTATATTAATTAATTTGCATACCTCTAACTGGTATCATCTTACCTTCATATATTATGTTACAGTAAGTTTATATGGCCTTGTAGCCTCACATTCTCAAACACAAAATATAATATTAATATATAATTAGTTTTAAATAATATATCAATACAAAAATCATAGTCGGGATAATTCTTAAACTCTTAGATTTATATCATTATTATCCATATTGATATAATCTAAGATACTTTATCAAGCGTTGTTAATTCATAAATTTTGATTTTAAATAAATCATTATTTTTTTATATTTCAAAGTTAAAAATATTAATTTATTAATAAATCATATGAAACATATGACCTAGTGTTTTAATTTCTTTTAAATAGATTATATTTCAACTAGGGTCTAATGAGTTTAATTCTAATTAAATTTTAATATAACGGTGCAAACTAAATATATGTCGGCACAAATTATCTGGTGTGACACACAACTTTCTCTTACCTTCGATAATTGAAAGTTGTGTTCTGTGTTTCCAGACCCACCAGAATTTTCAAAATAATTTATCATTTTTACTTTCTCTTACATCTATATATGTTAATATATAGAGAAAAAGTATTGGATTCATGACAAAAATTCGATGTCGAGATTTTGATGGATATACACGTTTTGAAGTCCCCTCAATCCAAAAAAGTGGTTTTCTGCCATGGTATGTCTGTCTGTGTTCAATTTTAAGCATGAAGGAATTGAGCTACTATAGTAGCCAACCTATAGGTTGGAATTTTATATTTAAGTTAGACACCCCCCTGGGGCGTGAAAATAAACTTTTAATCAAATTCGGACAAAAAGTGCTAGTTCTTTACTGATGTAGTTTTTCAGTTTTTTCGATTTTCTCAAAATTCGTTCCAACGATTTTATTTAAAATTCAAAAATCAATTATTTTTTAGAATGTATATTCTCATTTTGGCCATTGAAATCTTATGAAGACCACTTTATTCTTTTTTTTTTTTAAACATTAACACTTTTTTCTCATTCACACTCACATTCACACACTCATTCACAGCCATTTGGTAACCAAATGGCTTAAATAAAGTCATCGGACTGCCTGGGGCCCGAACCCGCGACGTTTGGTATAGAAGGTAGACACGCTACCAACTACTCCAAGCCCCGTGGGCCACTTTATTCTTGAACTTCATAGAAAAGACAGGAGAATGGTTGCCATGGTAACAAAATATAAGTATTTTTCTGTTTACAAAAAAATATGGTGTGACAAGCACAGAACACAACTTTCGATTACCAAAGGTAAGAGAAAGTTGTGTGCTGTACGACCAGTCACACCAGTTTTTTTTTTATAAGATACAACGTCAACTAAAGCTATTCCCATGGAATAATTTCTTACCATATTATTTTCTTTTTTGTCTTTTGACTATATTAATTTTAAACGATATTTGTTTTATTAATTACGACATTTGTGATTCATATTTATATTAATATAAATATATATTTCAATAATAAACATTTTATAATGGCTTATATTGTTGAGGCAATGCATTGTCAGCTCACCCCTTCCCCTTGGGGGGGTGAGGGATTCCTCCCTCCCCAGTTTGTCTCAACAAGCAAATTGTCTCCCACCTTCTCTCTTCTCCCTCCACCTACCTCCCCTGCGCTAGGCACATTTCTCCTCCAAGCTCTCTCTCTCCTCTCAAACGAGTTGAACGCCTGACGCCGGTCGGCCGCTGCAGCGAGTAAAAACTACGTTTCTTCTTAATAAATTCTTCAAACTACCTGGTAATTAATTAGATTATTACTATTATCTTTTATTTAAATGAATTTCTACTACAAATAAAATATCTTTTAAAAAATTCCCTTAAAATTACAATAAAATAAATAAATCTTTTAATGAAATTTATTATTTTATAATCATTGAATAAAGCAATTATTTTCACATTTAGTCTTTATTAATTCTCATTTAAAAGAAATTAATTAAACATTCTTAAACATATGTTTTATAGGTAAAAATAAATTTAGATAGTTTTCGTTGTCTCTGCCACTGAACTTATATTCTTTGGTTTTTATTGTTTTGTCGACAATATAACCAAAGAGAATAAATTCATTATATTCAAATAACTTTGAAACAAAACTCTTGACTCTACTCCTTGACCATTTTTCATTGAAGTACTAAATTCTTTACATATAATATATAATATTATATTTTGAAAATGCAAAATACTCCTTTTGTTTGTTTCTTACACAGCCAAAACAAGATATTATCCGGACAACAAGTAATTATTTAATATTAATAATTCTTTTATGGCATGATTGGTTCTATATTTAATTTCAGACACTAGTACATTATATTATCAGTATCAAAATGAAATAAACAAGGCTCTTTTTCATTTTATTACTGAATGTAGGCCTATGTTTGAATGGATTTCCGAATCAATCACATATGTTATTTATATTTTTTAGACTATATTATTTATTTCAATGAACAAAATAAATGCCTTTTTATCACTTTAATAGTTTTTATTAGCAATTTATTTTTGTACTTTTATTATAAAAAGATAAAACAAAAAATTGTCTAAAAAATAAAATTAACATATTTTATTGATTCCATAATCTTTTTAATATTTTCCTTCCTAGAAGGTTAAATAAAAATCTGGTGTGACTGGTCGCACAGCACACCATTTTCTCTTAACTTTAAATTTTTTTTTTCTTAAATTGCTTTAAGGACCTTCGGTAATTGAAAGTTCTTTTTTGTGCTTGCCACAGCAGATTTTCTGTTGCCGTATATTAGAGAAAGTTGTGTCCTGTACGACTAGACAAGATTTTTTAGATAGAGGAAACATTTTTCTGTAAGGCAAGCACTTTTTTTTTTTGTCCTAGTCAAATTTAAATTTTTACTTTCTCTTACCTATAAGTACAAAATATAAATATTTTCCCATATTTATAAATTTTACATCTTGAATTATAATATATCGGCGGAAATTAAATGTATCTCGACACAAAAATAATCTGGTATGACATGCACAGAACACAACTTTCGATTACCGAAGGCAAGAGAAAGTTGTGTGCTGTGAGACCAGTCTCACCATATTTTTTTAAAGTTTTTTCGGCTTAAGCTTTATATTGAGAGATTTTAAACGATACTTAGGCCTATATTAATTACAATATTTATTTGGGCCCAGGAATATTTATTTATAACACATGATTTAATATAGGCCTAATGAATGAAATAATGATTTTAATAAATATTCATCGGGATGTCAGGTTCTAACACACTCTTCTTGCCCTATTAGATTTTTAACATTGACATTTGTTAACATCTCGGCTAGAAGAGCTGCCTGCATAGTGTATATATAAATTTTAATTTTATATTTTTATTATTTTGCTGATATATTTTTTTTTTTTTTAGGATTCCTTAAAGTTTTCGCCCCACTCCAAGTCTGACAAGTGAGAGTTTTCTTCACAATATTCGAGGATCCAAGTTTTTTCTACATTCCAAGGAACACGTTCACTTATTCACCTTTCTGACATCATTCTCAAAAAAGTGAGTTTCAACTTTTTTTTTAATAAGACCCATATTTATTAATAATATTATTTTTACCTCGAATTTCATTTTCAAATAAATTGCTCAAAATTACCATATCGACACGTGAGAAGAAAATTGTGACACTCCATTATTTTACTTGTTTGGGGAAAAAATCATTACAAGAGTAATTTCTTATTTCTAGAGTATTATGTTATAATCCCATGGCCTTTATCTTATTTATTGAGCTAATGCAATGTTTTGGAACATTTATTAATAATAATAATAATAAATCGTAGAATCTTCTTCTTCTTCTGTCTTCGCTCTTATTATTCTCGCGGTGCGGGGTCGGCGGACCTTATTCTTATTCTAAATCGTAGAATACTGAGCTTATATTATAATTAAATTCGTTGAAAATTACTGTTTAAAGGCTTTCCAATTTTAATCAATGAAATCTAAATTTTTTATTCTACTCTTAGAAGAGATTTTAAAATAATTGACCTCATGTTGTTAATCCTTGCTTTCTTACTATTAAACTTGCCTCAAAAATCTCTAAATAAACGTCGTTTATCGCGAAATTATTGACCCACTCTCTCATTCTCGAATTTAAAATTAATAAAACGCTCCCCCAACCTCCCACTTACTTCCTCTACTCCTTCTCTTTAGAAATTAATGATGCAAACTTTAATTCTCCCTTAATTATAAATGAAACGAGAAGGACTCTTGAAATATTGAGAAACATCTCGAAATCTAATTAAATTTTACATTTAATGTATTGTTCACTAGAAATAGAAATTTGATGAAGTGGATGTCGTAGCATCAACAGCAAAAGTTATTTATTTATTAAATATAAAGTCTTTTAGCAAACAGATGATTTTTCGAAAAGATAAACAGCTACGTATAATTGATTGGAAGGGTTGACAAAAGCATGCCAGGAGCTAGTATTCTAATTTAAATAAATAGATTGAAGATTGAATAATGAGAGACAAAGTTTTTTTTTTTTTTATTGATCCTCTTATTCGGCTTTTTTATCCGGGTATGTGTCATCTTCAGAGTTGAAAACAAATAATTAATTAATAATTAATTAAAATTAGGTTAGTTATTTACATAATGAAAGTAAAAATATACAGGGGTTGGGCAAAATAATATGAACACCGGACATATAGACAATATTTATTTATTAATAATGTGCTGAGCTACCATTTGCTTGAAATTGAAATTTTTACAGGTTATTTGGGGGTACCCTAGGGTGCCTAAGTTTCTGTCGACTCGAGGACCCTGTGCTAACTTGGTGGGGGGAGGGCCGCAAAAATCTCAAAATTTGTGCTCGTTTAATTCACACAGCTGACGTTTCGGTTCCGTGTTTGACCAGCCTCAGAGCTGGCTAAAAGTCATTATGAAAGTGTCATAGTGGATTTTATACATTGTTGAACAATTCTTATATAATAATAATATACACAGTATGAGATCATGATCAGATGTTCAACAATGTATAAAATCCACTACCTGGTATGACACTTACATTATGACTTTTCACCAGCTCTGAGGATGGTTCAACACGGAACCGAAATGTCAGCTGTGTGAATTAAACGAATAAAGAAATAACCTAAGCTGCATCTCTCATTTTTACCCTCTTATTATTTTAACATCTCAGCTATAAATTGTTTTTGTAAGCATGTTTTCTGCACCATAATACATTAGAAAGTTGAAGAGCATTAAATTTGCTAAAATTTGGTTGATAAAACGAATATGTTACATATTTCAAGGGTGGCGTGGTAACATAAAGTTTGAAAACCACTGTATTAGATTATTTGATTTCTGTATGAATTTAACGCACAATTTTTACATGTTTAAATGAAAATATTGCGTGAGTAAATTTTTTCTCCCTCCGCGCTTTATCTTCCCCCTGAAGAACAAGATATTTATTTCCTCTTCGTTTTCTTTTGCTTCTCTTTAATTGCCCCATAAGTATTGCCAAGAAAAGAATCCTTGCTATTGAGTCCCACAGCAACGAAATCCGACTCATTATGTCATCTCATAAATCTTATAAACTATTTATTTTGTAGCCACCTACTTATTCCAAATGCCGTAGAAGGCTATTCAACTATATATGTGTGTAGTCTTATAAACTGTTTAGTCGTATACAAAAAGTCACCGGATAAGAGAATAATAGGAAATAAAATACATTTCCTCACCTAAAAGGTAGGCAGGCCTATATACTAGTTTATAGTTCCCTTCCTTAATGGACTGCTTTGAGCATTAGACAAAAGCTATTCATCGTCATCTTGTGCCTTATTATTATCCTCTAATTTCAAAGGTCTTTGATGATGGGTCTTCAGATAACGACGTTGTTGTAAATCTTTTCGATTCCTCTTTTAATTAAAATTTGAATTAATTAAATTGCGGTAGAAGGTTTTAGAACTTTAATATAAATATTTTTGATTTGATAACAATTTTTTAAAAGTCATTTTGGATGCTGAAGCCATTTTACTGAATCATTTTAGTGAATTGTTTATTTATTGATAAATATATATATATATTGTTGGCTTTCGACAGGCGTTCAACGGTTTTGTTTGTCAGGGACCCCGTTTGGCGTTGCTTAAAAACATTGATCCTGGTGGCTGTTGTCGATTCTTCTTGCCAGACTCGCCAGCATTTTCGAGATTGATGTCCTAAATATTTAATTGACTTTCTTGATATTTACATCAATATTCGCTATTATGCTCATAGGCCTAGAGCAGTGTTTCCCAATCTTTTGAAGTCCACGGCACCCCAAAGGTGCGTTGGGAATCACATTACACACTAGGGGCACCCTTCCTTTTTTTTACAACAAATTGATTAATTTGAATCTGATATTAATGAAATCTTCAAATGAAAAGTAAATAGTACTTAATATAAATATCTCGATTACGAATGGTCATTTAATTTGCGTATATTTATATAGAATCAGACTGACTGAGAATTGAACTCATACGTCCGGGGTAGGACGGTTTAATTCCCAAGGATGGTCCAATCTCATAAGCAATAATACAACCAAATTAAATAACGAGCATATTATATAAGTATTAATAATTTTTTTTTTCATACTCATGCCCAAAAAAGAAGAAGCTTGTTTTTTCAAAAATTTTCAAAATCTTTAATTAAAATGATGCCAATGACTATTAAATAAAAGGAAAAAATATCACAAAATATATTTTATTTGCAAACAAAATTATGTAAAATATACACAAACACATTTAAAAATTCCTTTTAGATCAATATGGTAAATAGATTTGTTTACATGAGAATTTGTATAATTAATAACGCTTTTTATTTGGGTGGGAATATATTTGTTTTTTATATTAATTTCGACTTTCAAATGGACTCAATTTCAATGAATGAATAATAATCTTGCATTTTTTTTTTCTTTTTTGAATATTAATTCCTCTTCTTACTATTAGAATGGAAATTCGGGGTGGTTTTTGATTCTGAAACGGAAAAATAAAAATTAATAAATGGATTTAATTAAAATAAAGTTGGGAAATAATGGATATACCGGTACTCTAACCTAGGGACACCTGTGCTTTCTCTCTTTAATCCGCTTATCAAAAAAAAAGATCATCTTCTACTAATTAAAGCAGTGAATTTTTTTAAATTTCAAAAGTAGTAATTTCCATGACAAAATTTATTCAATTCTGATCCATCATATGAAAAAATATACTGTATTTAAAAAATAATTCAAAAATCCTTTTCTTTAAAATGCACTAAAAAGGGTGAAAATTAAAGCTCTATTTTTTGACATAAAAAAAATTGTTTTTTCAATAACAAACCCTAATTTCATATGATGAATAGAACAATTTTATATTGTGGTTATCATTAATATTTTATAAGATAGCAAATTTGCGAGATACCGGTATGTTTGTGCTTAAGATTGGGCAAAATCGCACCCCCTGGAGACGAACCAGGACCTCCACACTTTCGCGGCGGGTGGTCTACTACCCTTATCCAAGGGCGCTGGCCCAATAAGCACAACATCTCACATCCGCCTATTATACTAATGAAATTAAAATTTCATTGATTCGGGAAAGATTTTAAAAATACTGCATTATTGGGCCGGGGCTTAGGATAAGGGTAGTCCGCCCGCCGTGAAAGTCCTGGTTCTACTCCAGGGGGTGCAATTTTGTCCATTCTTAAGCACAAACATATCTGGCATATGTTAGCGAGGTGAATAGCTGAATCAATATGTAGTAGAAAAATAAAAGGTCGAGCAGCTAGATTTATTTCTTTAATAGAGAACTCACATCGACGTTTCGCTCGACACTTTCGACCATCTTCATGGCTACAATGGAGTTTACAAAAAAAAGTAGCCATGAAGATGGTCGCATAGTCGACCGAAACGTCGCTGTGAGTTCTCTATTAAAGAAATAAATCTAGCTGCTCGGCCTTTTATTTTTCTACTACATATCTGGCATAAATTTGCGTGGGCTACTATAAATCTATATATATATATAAACAAAAATAATTAGAATCAATAATTAATATTATTTACCCTTTCAAAAATGAAAAGTCTAGAATGCGTCCCTTCTCGCCAAGATCAAGTGAATTCAATTTATCCATCTCTTCTTTGCTCAATTCAAAGTCAAAAATCTAAAAAAAAAAAAAAAAAAAAATTATGTAAATATAGAAGCGTTTATATATAAAAAAAAAATATAAAATAAATCAGTTCTATAAAGCAGAAAAAAATGCTTTTATTTCATGAATCTAAATGAACTCAAAAGAAGAAATTGAATTCAAATTAAAAAAAAAATCTGGTGTGACTGGCGCACAGCACACAACTTTCTCTTACCTTCGGTAATCGAAAGTTGTGTACTGTGCTTGTCACACCAGATTTTTTGTGTCGACATGTATTTAGTTCCCGGCAGTAGGGAATATTTGAATTCAGATGTCAAATTTATAAACATGGGAAAATATTTATATTTTGTTACCATGGCAACCATTTCTCCTATCTTTCCTATGAAGCACAAGAGTAAAGTGTGCTTCAAACAATTTTGAGAGCAAAACGCGAATATACATTTGAAAGAGCATCTAAAAAATAATTGATTTTTGAATTTTAATCAAAATCGTTAGAGCAAATTTTGAGAAAATCGAAAAAAACTGAAAAAGTACATCAGTAAAGTACTAGTATTCTTTGGCCGATTTTGATTAAAAGCTTATTTTTCCGGTCCCGGGAGGTATTTAACTTAAATATAAAATTTCAACCTCCTAGCTCAATTCCTTCATGCTTAAAATTGAACACACACACACACACACACCCACCCACCCACCCACACACACACAGACAGACCATGTCGCGAAAACCACTTTTTTGGACTCAGGGGACCTCAAAACGTGAAGATCCATCAAAATCTCGACATCGAATTTTTGACATGAATTCAATACTTTCTCTCTATATATATATTACATATATACATAGGTAAGAGAAAGTAAAATTAATTGAAAATAGGAAAATAACAAAGCCCTAAAGTAAAATGTCTTGAGTCAACTTTTACTTCATATTTTAATAAGAAACATAGTACTACTACATAAGCCACTTAATGAGGAAATTTTAATTAATTAGTTAATTTCGAAAAGAAGCTGGCAACCAAAAGTTGATACAATTTTGAAACGTTTCGACTTTATTAGAATATTGCCATCGTCAGTCAATTCAATTGAGGAATTGGGGGAAAATAAAAGAATCTTGTTTTTTGTTTTTCCTCCCTACATCCTTGCCGAAAAGACAGCGTCGTGGCGGTTTTTTACTTTCTCGTACCCTATATATGAAATATATAGAGAGAGAAAGTATTGGTTTCATGTCAAAAATTCGATGTCGAGATTTTGATGGATCTTCACGTTTTGAGGTCCCCTGAATCCAAAAAAGTGGTTTTCGCGACATGGTCTGTCTGTCTGTCTGTCTGTCTGTCTGTCTGTCTGTCTGTCTGTGTGTGTGTGTGTGTGTGTGTTCAATTTTAAGCATGAAGGAATTGAGCTAGGAGGCTGAAATTTTATATTTAAGTTAAACACCCCCCGGGACCGACAAAATAAGCTTTTAATCAAAATCGGCCAAAAAGTACTAGTACTTTACTGATGTACTTTTTCAGTTTTTTTCGATTTTCTCAAAATTCGCTCTAACGATTTTGATTAAAATTCAAAAATCAATTATTTTTTAGATGCTCTTTCAAATGTATATTCTCGTTTTGCCCTCAAAATTGTTTGAAGCACACTTTACTCTTGTGCTTCATAGGAAAGATAGGAGAAATAAATGGTTGCCATGGTAACCGAATTTAAATCTTTTTCTTTTTATTAGATTAAAAATCAATTATTATTTAAACGCCCATTTTTTTTTCGGAGAAAACATATCTCTCTCTCTCACAAAACTATCTTCTCTCTTTCTACGCGTTTTAAATTTTTACTTTCTCGTACCCTATATATGAAATATATAGAGAGAGAAAGTATTGGTTTCATGTCAAAAATTCGATGTCGAGATTTTGATGGATCTTCACGTTTTGAGGTCCCCTGAATCCAAAAAAGTGGTTTTCGCGACATGGTCTGTCTGTCTGTCTGTCTGTCTGTCTGTCTGTCTGTCTGTCTGTCTGTCTGTCTGTGTGTGTGTGTGTGTTCAATTTTAAGCATGAAGGAATTGAGCTAGGAGGCTGAAATTTTATATTTAAGTTAAACACCCCCCGGGACCGACAAAATAAGCTTTTAATCAAAATCGGCCAAAAAGTACTAGTACTTTACTGATGTACTTTTTCAGTTTTTTTCGATTTTCTCAAAATTCGCTCTAACGATTTTGATTAAAATTCAAAAATCAATTATTTTTTAGATGCTCTTTCAAATGTATATTCTCGTTTTGCCCTCAAAATTGTTTGAAACACACTTTACTCTTGTGCTTCATAGGAAAGATAGGAGAAATAAATGGTTGCCATGGTAACCGAATTTAAATCTTTTTCTTTTTATTAGATTAAAAATCAATTATTATTTAAATTCCCATTTTTTTTTTCGGAGAAAACATATCTCTCTCTCTCACAAAACTATCTTCTCTCTTTCTACGCGTTTTAAATTTTTCTACCTTATCTTCGCATTTGACCAATGTTAATTTCCTATAGGGATTTGTATGTTAATTTCGATTCAAAAGGGGGTCCCCTTTGAAACTTTTTAGGCATTTAAAATTTTTTTTTCCAATTCTTATGAAATTTTGTATTTATTTACGAATCTATATTGTGTATAAAATGTCCAAATATGAGATTAAAATTTTGAAAAATAACCATAGTTTATTTCAAGCAATCAACATTTAAAATGCAAGTTTGAAACTAAGGTGCTATGGAAAACTAAATATATCTCGACACAAAAAATCTGGTGTGACCAGCACAGTGCACAACTTTCTCTTACCGAAGGGTAAGAGAAAGTTGTGTGCTGTGCGCCAGTCACACCAGATTTTTCTACCTTATCTTCGCATTTGACCAATGTTAATTTCCTATAGGGATTTGTATGTTAATTTCGATTCAAAAGGGGGTCCCCTTTGGAACTTTTTACGCATTTAAAATTTTTTTTTCCAATTCTTATGAAATTTTGTATTTATTTACGAATCTATATTGTGTATAAAATGTCCAAATATGAGATTAAAATTTTGAAAAATAACCATAGTTTATTTCAAGCAATCAACATTTAAAATGCAAGTTTGAAACTAAGGTGCTATGGGAAACTAAATATATCTCGACACAAAAAATCTGGTGTGACCAGCACAGTGCACAACTTTCTCTTACCGAAGGGTAAGAGAAAGTTGTGTGCTGTGCGCCAGTCACACCAGATTTTTTAATTTAATGTTTCTCGGCATCACTTATCAATCTTCAATTAAATTTTTTTATTTCAAATTTACCTAAATGAAAATTTTCTATTATTTTATTTTTATATCAAACAAACTTATTTGAAGAGGTAGAGTAAATAAAACGACGTACATTGATATTCTGCTTAAGTCTCTCAGGGTTGGTGCTCTTGGGTATAGCGCAGATGCCTCTTTGCACGATGTGTCTTAGCAATACCTGAGCAGGTGTCTTTCCGTGACGTTTCGATATCTCCACAACGGCAGGTTCCGACATTAAGTCCGGCATCTCTTTTCTAAAAAAAATGAAAAATATAAACTCACTCATATCGAAAAGAAAATATTTTAATATTCAATATGGATTTTGGATAAAGGGAGAGGAATCTCTATTATATTGAGCGGGTGCTCCCTTGCTCACCTTCGGCGGGCATGTTTGTTATAATATTTCTTGTTGCATTGCAAGTGTTAAAATGTTAAGGAAGGACCTTGAGTTCAAATAAGGGAAGTTTTTGGTGGTTTATATTATTATTATTATTATTATGGGAGTTTTTAATTATATATATATTTTAATCATAGACATTTTGTATTAATTATTTATTAAAAATATAATTACTGTACAACAACTGCTTATTCTGTAGTAATTTTCAAATACTGTGTACTTTACCCGCTGTTTCAAATAGTAGACTATATGTGTACTTAATTTCAAATATCGTAGATTCATTGCAAACAGTGGATTTCTATAGAACATATATTAATACATATAGTCCTATACATACATATTTTTTCCATTTCATTTATATAGATTTAGATTGATAGTATATATATATATATAACTATATATAGATAGAGGACATGCTTGCCCACTGGGCTACCGGGAGATTGCCCTGTGGGCCCTCTAGATGGGCTCTGGGCACGCCCTCTTAGAATACGTTTCTTTTTTTTTTAAACTGTAATACTGAAGGATCTAATAATATACCGTATATACACTGAATAACCCTATTCAACAAATTTGATCAAAAACTAATAATAGAGCTGAGTTTTTTTATTTTTGATATGCCATTTTGAATGTTGTAATTTTAACCTCGGATTCGTAATCAGCGACTCCAAAAGCCCCCAGTAACAAATTTCAGATCGATTTATTAAGATTTCGAATTTTGGCCAGCTTTTTGGGATTCTGCTCCACGCTTATGGGACATTTTAAACTCTCAGCTAGGAAACACATTCGGTTGCCTAACTAACAGGCGACTACATTAGACAGACAAAGCAATCATTGATATTGACCATGACTTGGAACTTAAAGATATACAGTGGAATCCCGATAATTCGTAGTCCGTTTATTCGTCTCTCACTAATTCGTACCAACTTGCAGGTCCCGATAACTGGCATAAAAAAAAATACATTTCAGTCTCCTCGGTAATTCGTATTATTTTTAAGCTCGAGCTCACTTAAAACGTCTTGTAATAGGTATTTCTGGATTAAAAAGCTCGTTAATTCGTACTGTTTTCAAGAGGGGGAAGAAGAGAGACAAGTTTTTCTCGTGAAAAACAAAATCTGTATTTAGTGACCGTGTCTACCTGTTTCGGGTCGTATTCTAACCTTCTCCAGAACACTGGCATTTGCAGTTAATTTCGATATTTTCTAATATTGTACCCGTATATGATTCATTTAATTTGATTTCATATAATAGATACAATTTCTCTATTTATGACATTACCTTATTCAATATTTGGCCTTTCTATTAAAAAAAAAAAACTTCATATATAAAATAAAGTGGCTATCTATTAGTCTTATTATATTAGCTAGCTACTATATAATCATAGAATATTTATTTTGACACGAAACAATAGAAAAGTACATTTTTCACTCTCGGTTTAATTTATAAAAGTGATTTAATAATTTCCCTTCAATATTTCTCCTAAAAAGCTTTTGGCAGAAGAATCTTCTCGATGGTTCTTTCTATTCAATGAAAACTGATAATTAAATTGTACTTTATTCGAGGCATTAAATCAAGTCGGGCCGTATGTTGTTGACCTCTTACTTGCCCCCATCCTCATCCACGTCTCTTTTCCTAGAAACTTACTTCTTGATACATTAATTAAATAGAGCATCGGAGATGAGAGATCAATACATCACGTGACACAATAGATTTCCTTTTCTTTTTTTCAACTTGAAAGAAAAAGAGTGAGATGAGGGGTGGGGGGTTAGGGAGAGGTGGAATCTAAAAACACATTTGATTCAATTTATACTCCCAGTTTGCAAACTTTTGTCTCTGAGTTTGCGCGTCATCTGGCCCAAAGAAAATGTCTCTAAGGACAGCTGGACCAGGGTTGTCACCTGGCTATTTATTCAATCAAATTAAAAAATAAATCATAGAGTGGGACAACTTAATATTCTTTAATAAAATAAAAACTTTTTTACTAAATTTCAAAATATATTCGGAATATTTATTTATTTATTTTTTTTTTTATAAGAAGGATATTTTATTAATTTTTTTTTATTACTTATAGGTCTAAATCTCAAGTTAGGAAAAATTAGTTTAGCTAATGTGAATAAAAACAATTGCCTTTTTACTTTCTCTTACCTATATATGTTTATATACCGGTATAAAGTGAAAGTCAAAAATTCAATTTCAAGATACACGTTTTGAAGTCCCCTGAATCCAAAAAAAGTGGTTTTCGCGACATGGTCTGTCTCAAGAACAGTAGCCTAACTAGGTGGAGGCGAAGGGGGACGCTCGCCTCCTCCGTCCCAGGCGCATCAAGCCTTTGGCGTCCCTCTATACCGACATAGGCGTTAAATAAAATTGGGAATATTAATTTTTTGTTTGTTTGTTTTTTCAAGAAATTACATTTCCATATCATTAATGAATATTATGATAAATGAATTCATTGGGTGTTATATTATCAGGTACAAGCCCTCAGGAGAGTTTTTTAAATCTTGAGGAATTTGTAATTTTTTATCTAAAATTAAAATACATAAAGAGAATTATAGTATTTTTTAGTCCACTGCTTCTGATTCTAGAATGTTTTCAAACTTTTGATAAAAGGAATTAAATTTTTTTTTTTTTTTTTTTTCAGATAGTCCTTGAACTTAGGAGACAATATTTCTCGGACTCAATCTCCAGATGCTGTATTTTACCTAAACAGGCATCATCATACAGAACGAGACTTACGTATATAAAAAGTTGGAGGGGTTATTATTACTTTATACACGAATAATGAAGGACATTACTCTTCGAGTCAGCTGGTAATTTTTTTTTCTTAAATTAATTTTCAATAAAACAAATTTGACTTTTTACCGAGATCAGAGTCACTGGTCACATTTACAATTTGTACCAGCAAGGAGAATAAGAAGTCAGATTTATCTCCCGATTAAAAAAAAATGTTTTTTTTCTCGGGTTCCTATATCTGAAACATACTTACTTTGCCATTGGCCAAATGGTTATTCCGACGGCCATTTAATTAAAATAAAAAAAAAAAAATTTGACTTTCTATTGCCTATATTTTTTTATTATAGAAATATAAGCCTAAATAGTATTTTAGCGAAACTATCCAAAAATGTATTACATTTTATTAATTACTGTCGTTTTCTTTTCTTTCAGTTCCCGGTCTACTTTCATGAGATTGATTTGACTTCTGCCCTCTCTTCTGGAGTAACAAATGAGCCTCGCTTCTGCTGCAACAATTCTTCTCGAGTAGCAACTGATCTTCTCTTCTAGTCTTTCTACTGAGCTTCTCTTCTCAAGGAACTTGAAGTAAGGCCAGCGATTATATTAAAGGAGACTCAGATTTTTTACAGTTTGACTAGAGTTGAGGTCTTCTTAAATTTTTACAGTCAAAAAGAGTCAAGTGATATTCTTTTGGAAATTGTTAATAACAGCGCTAGTTTGATGTCAAAATTAATATCGATATGATATTTAGGCCAATCTTAAAAATTTGAAAAAAAAATATTATAAACCATATAGTTGGTGATATTTTTTTCAATTTTCTAATAAAGGAATAATATATCTATGCTCTTTAAATTAGATTAACTGGAAACTATGTTCTCTTACTAAATTTTTCCAAAGAAATCACCAAACTTACGTTGACTGATGACAATTTTAGTTCTTCAACTCAAGTGTATCTGTAATGTAAGATGACAAAAAAAAAAACTTAAATTCTTTTTACAACAATAATAATTTACAATCAAAGATAAACTTAAAAAGTTTAATATTTAAAAATAATTTTTTTTTTAGATTTTGATCAATAGTTGAGAATTAGCACATATACCACACACATATATTATGTAAGTCATGTGGTTCCCAACTTATTTTCAATTATAAACCGTTATTTATTCATTTTTGTATTCATAAAACGGATAAACGAAAAACGATTAACATTTTCAAAGACAAATTATGATTCTATTTCATTAATAATAGAAATAATTAAGAAATTTTCATTTTACCTCTGAACGGCAATATCTTTAATTTTTTTCATATTTGCACTTGTCCATCGTGATGTTGTTATTTATATTTAAATTACAAAAAAAAAAATGAAATAAATAAATAATAAAAATAAATTTAATTTTTATATAAAAAAAGAACATCTCATGGTGCAAATGCAATGCGCGGTGTTGAGAACCCTGATTTGCAGCTTGGTTATTTTCATTTTTTTACTATATTTTTTTATTAAAGTTCATTTATTTTTAATTAGAATTTCATCATTTACCTATAACTATTAATTTCTCTAAATAAATTATGTAGATTTCTATTTTTTTCCGAATCATTCTTATACCGTGTGATTTTTTTTATATATAAATAAAATAAAAATTGTAATAAATAAAGAAAAAAAAATCAATTTATATATAAAAAAAAAAAATTATAGATATTTGAAAATTTTATTTATAATGTATTACATTTTATTAATTACTGTCGTTTTCTTTTCTTTCAGTTCCCGGTCTACTTTCATGAGATTGATTTGACTTCTGCCCTCTCTTCTGGAGTAACAAATGAGCCTCGCTTCTGCTGCAACAATTCTTCTCGAGTAGCAACTGATCTTCTCTTCTAGTCTTTCTACTGAGCTTCTCTTCTCAAGGAACTTGAAGTAAGGCCAGCGATTATATTAAAGGAGACTCAGATTTTTTACAGTTTGACTAGAGTTGAGGTCTTCTTAAATTTTTACAGTCAAAAAGAGTCAAGTGATATTCTTTTGGAAATTGTTAATAACAGCGCTAGTTTGATGTCAAAATTAATATCGATATGATATTTAGGCCAATCTTAAAAATTTGAAAAAAAAAATATTATAAACCATATAGTTGGTGATATTTTTTTCAATTTTCTAATAAAGGAATAATATATTATGCTCTTTAAATTAGATTAACTGGAAACTATGTTCTCTTACTAAATTTTTCCAAAGAAATCACCAAACTTACGTTGACTGATGACAATTTTAGTTCTTCAACTCAAGTGTATCTGTAATGTAAGATGACAAAAAAAAAAAAACTTAAATTCTTTTTACAACAATAATAATTTACAATCAAAGATAAACTTAAAAAGTTTAATATTTAAAAATAATTTTTTTTTTAGATTTTGATCAATAGTTGAGAATTCGCACATATACACACACATATATTATGTAAGTCATGTGGTTCCCAACTTATTTTCAATTATAAACCGTTATTTATTCATTTTTGTATTCATAAAACGGATAAACGAAAAACGATTAACATTTTCAAAGACAAATTATGATTCTATTACATTAATAATAGAAATAATTAAGAAATTTTCATTTTACTTCTGAACGGCAATATCTTTAATTTTTTTCATATTTGCACTTGTCCATCGTGATGTTGTTATTTATATTTAAATTACAAAAAAAAAAAAAAATGAAATAAATAAATAATAAAAATAAATTTAATTTTTATATAAAAAAGAACATCTCATGGTGCAATTGCAATGCGCGGTGGTTGAGAACCCTGATTTGCAACTTGGTTATTTTCATTTTTTTACTATATTCTTTTATTAAAGTTCATTTATTTTTAATTAGAATTTCATCATTTACCTAAAACTACTAATTTCTCTAAATAAATTATGTAGATTTCTATTTTTTTCCGAATCATTCTTATACCGTGTGATTTTTTTTATATATAAATAAAATAAAAATTGTAATAAATAAAGAAAAAAAAATCAATTTATATATAAAAAAACAAAATTATAGATATTTGAAAATTTTATAAAAATTGATTATAAAATTCAATTTTCAGTTCAAATGAAGTTTAAAGATGAAAATAACTCTCTCAATCCTCTACCTCCCTACCCTTCCTCTCAAACACTCACACACACATAGGTATTTTAGGCCCCAAACTCTCTTCCTCTTTAGGTTAGGTTTCCTTGCTGCCTTGCCTCTGCGAGATCACCAAGTCGTCAAGTTATAAGGTGTGTTCTGCCATTCTGGCAAACATTTAGCTAATAGGTAATGAAGAAAGGGTGGGTTTTTAGCTTCAGGGCTTCTCTTTCAGTGTATTCTTCGAGCGATTCGATGGAAATGGAGGATGGAAATGAAACAAGGTATTTACATGCCCTCTCTATAGGAGTAGGAATGGACATAAGGCCCATTTAGATTTTTTAATTCTTTATTTACAAACTAAAAATTATATTTTGAATCAAATATTCAAATTAAAGAAATTTCATCAAAAAAGTTAAACAAATTAATTAATTGAAGCAGCCATTTTTAAACTACACATACACATAATAAAGCTTATAATATCAATATAAACACAAAAACCAAAACTAAACAATTTTGCTACAAAATTTATTAATTGGCTGCAAATATTTTTACCAATCTGAGTCTCCTCTTTATTTTTAATAAGCAGATCATGTCATCGATGATGAAGGGGACGGTTTCTATAAATTTAAATGTTTAATTTTCAAAATTTGTTTTTAGACTTGTTTCTTTTGAAAATGTTAAAATTTGTTTTTGTCAATTTTTAATTTCGAAGGGTTTTTTTTCAACTCCTAAATCCCCTCAGATCCGCTTATTTTTATTATTTTTATTTTGCTTGCGAAAAACGAGTAAAGCCAAGAAGTCTAAAAAAAAATGGGAGTTTCAAATGCTTAAAAGATTACAAATTTAGAGATTCAGTACAAATAATAATTTAATTTTATTTTATTTAAATTTAATAAAATTAATATTTTTTATTTTGTTTGAAAAATTTCTTCGAAAGTAGCTATCTTGTAAATGTAAAATGTTCAATTTTATAATTAATTAAGAATTTGATTTATTATAATAACTCCATTGTCTCTTTACTCTTCTTCCGCAAGCAATAGTTATATAAGTAAAAATTGTAAAAAGCAAAATAAAAATTAAATTTATAGTTATCATATTTTTTACATTTTAAGCTTAAATGGTTTATTTGAATTATATATACAGTCAGTCCTTGACTTAAGTGACTGCTAATTAAAATTTTATAATTTTTCTTAGTATAAAATTTATTTAATAATTGTTTCATAATTTTTTTGAAGTATTTTAGGCACTTCTTCATCAGCAGTTCACATTCAAATGCCATATACAAGTTAATTTGCAATTCTTTATATAGAGTCCTTGGATCAAACTCCAAATGCTCTAAATTAATTTGTAAATTCCTTTAATGGTTGAATATTAATTTATATGTGACATGAGTGTGAATCATTAAAAGAAGTCCCGACAAGTCCTTCTGAATTATTTGGAACTTTATTAGATAAAAGAAAACTCACAAAAATTATAAAATTTTAATAAGCAAACACTTATTCAATTTATTAGGAGCAAAATTTATTTGATATAAATATTTTGAAATTTTTTTATTTATTTACCTCACCACTTAATCCTTGGTTTAAGGTTGAGTCGAATTCATAAAAATATTTTAAGAATTTCTATTTAAGAACAAATACAAAAGATTTTTCTCATCATATCAACGAAACCAAATTTTATTTTTTCTCTATTTATTGAAACTTTAAAATGTCAATGGATCTACTGTATTTTTTTATTCTGCTTTATTATTTCAATTGTTGTTAGAATTAAGGGACATTATTTTTTTGTAAATATTTTTTGTAAACTTGAGCTCTCTCGGATTTCCGTTCGCTAGAAAATCAGCATGCAATCAAAAATCACTGTTTACCCCCGTTAGGCGTTAGGCAGTCTAGAGTTTGGAAGGAAGAGACGAGTTCTTGTTTTTTATTTTTTTTTTTATTTTTGATATAACTCAAAAACCGAAACTTGTCATGTTTCATTGGATTCTTGATTCTGATCACATTGATTTCGAACAGCAAGTGAATATAAAGATTCTCTTGTGGAGAGTAATAACAACCTTTCGATAAATGATTAATAGATTTAGGCAGGTATTTCATCATCAGTACTCAGTTCAGTTCGGATCCTTGTGTTAAGATGATAAGTCCAATGAAAATACAACAAGTTTCTTCTATTCGGACAAAATTAATTAGGCCTTAGGCCTATGAAAGTTCTCTTCGGCCAAAATTAAATGCATGTCTTTCGATTTTTATTATATTAGGGAATGATAGAGGTGAGGGGGATCACTCTCCCCGGGCGCAATAATATTTAAATATAGGTCCCTTTAGCTTAGCTTCACTTAAACAACAATGATATTTGAATTTGGGAGAGTGGTCACACTTAATGAATATGCAATTTTTGCACTTCTAAAGCTTTTTTTAAGATCTTTATGATCTTTCTTTTCTGATTTTTATGCATTTTATGCGAAGAATAAAAAGGAAGAATTGTGAGTGAAGTACGAACATTCATTCTTCGAAGACTATGAAGACCAAGAATACATATCAACAAAGGCAATCAATACTCTATGAAGAAGACGCCTCCACGCCTCAACCTCTTCAAAAGAAGCTTAAATGTGTGAATTTGTGTTGTGTATTTAAAATAATATTTTTTATGTAAAAACTATGTATAAACTATTAAAAAAAAATAAATGTTTCCCATTTTATTTTTCAGCCGAGGATGTCAACTTGTATTCATAATTAATTCATCAAAAGAGAATTAATTTTGAATATGAGTTTTTTATTTAACATTTTGAGATTTTTTTGTTTAGATAGTAAGCGAGCGATAGCAGAAACCAACACCTGAATGGATTTCTTCAAATGAATTTTGCCAACTTATTATGGTGCATCTTTATGAAAAAGTAATTATCTTTTTCTTATTTTTAATAGTATAGTCCTTGATATTGAATTTGTTTTTTTAGAATAAAAAAAATTCACACTTTTTTCTCATTCACACTCACACTAACACACACATATTCACACACAGTAGCGTATCCAGGTGGGGGCGAAGGGGGGCGCTCGCCCCCTCAAACAAAATTATACTGCAAGATATTAATATATCTTGAATATTATTTGTAAAAAAAATGCTACCCAATAAAGAAAGAAATATCATTTGTTTGTCTTTAATTAAGTTAATTTAAACAAATAAATTTCATCTTTTACAAATATTCAACAAAATTAAAGATATTTTTTATTCTAATTCCTATTCAAATATGGCCGCCTTGTTTGTTTACAGACAAAAATAATTGTATAACCTTTCATTACCTCTATAAATGAATACGAATTAAAAAAATAATAAAAAAAAAAAAGAAAGAACAATCGAAATGCCCGAAGGCAATTCGGATATGATTGAAATGTTTAGTTTAATAAAATATGAGCTTAGCTAGCAAATGAACATAAATACATATGCAATAAAGTAAATACACACTGTATTATATTCCAGAAATATATCATTTACTTCCATTACCATGTTTTAATAAATTCCAAATCAATAATGAATTAACTATTTCATTTATTCTTCTTTTTTCACTAAAATAATAAAAAAAGAAAAATATTTTTTTTCTTTTCACCAGATGGTCTAGGTATTCGTATTGAAGGAAGGTTATTACGTTATTTCTTTTCTTTTTTTCCTTCTTTTTTCTCTTTTTTTTTTCTTATAAAAATTTTATGGGAATTATTATGTATATACAGAATCGGAACAAAGATATAAATGCGAACAGGACGCAAGGTGATGAGGAAGGTGGAAGGGGAGGGGATTTAGAGCAAACTATATCTTCAAATTGTAAGTTGAAGGCCTTGGGAGAGACAAATTTGTTCTCCACCTGATCTTCCCTCTTAAAAGACCTATGTGTTTCACATAAAAAAAAAAATAATAATAATAATACTGGACAAGCCCTGAACCAAGAAACAGAAATGCTTTAGTAGTCGCATATTGCACGAGGGATTTTAAAATATCCTAGAAAAGAAAACGAAATATAAGATCCATTTTATATTTTTTTCTTATTAGGCCTAATATTAAATAGTTTTATAAAATCATGTTGCCTAATGAAATTTTTTAAAACTCTGACGTGAGCTAAACGAATTTGCATCTGACAATATAGCAAATCAGGGAAGCCAGTATAGGAGTTCAAACCCACTACCCCCCCCCTCCCGAAATTCGAAATAAATTATAAATAAATAAGTATTGGATATATAATGAAAAACATAATATGATATTAAATGTTATTAGAAATAAAATTTTTTTTATAATTCTGTAAAATTTTATTTTGTGTAAAATTATTCATTTTCATGAGGGGATTATCATCCGGATTAAACGGCCTACCAACAAATTAAGGGCAAAAATACAATATTTTCTTAGCTCGGCCTTATTTTCAATAATGTTTACGATTTTTTTTTTTGGTATTTTGTATATTTTGGTTCAGAAAAAATTTTTTAAATCCCGAGTAAAAATGATTAAAAATGATCGAGAGATCTTTACGCCCGCATCAGGTCTGCATAGTGAACCTTCTGGGACACACATATAAACGCCCGCACCAGAATCACAAAGGGATACACACGCCCTCACCAGGGACATACATTTTTCTTCTGGTCACTTTCGATTTAAAAATAATAAAACAAATACTTTTTTTTCGATCTAAAAATAATAAAACAAATACTTTTTATCAATTATTCGAGTCATATATCGGCGTATAAACATGCGGATCTCCAGCCGCAGTTTGGCATACAACAAAAATTTTTTTTCAAGTTGTTTTTTGTCGTCATCTCTCGAACGGAAAGCGAATTTTTGAGACAAAAAAAATTCAGTGTTCTCTATTAATAATTTTTTTTTCTGTATCTTAATCCCTTTAGAAATTTATTCCAAGACGATCAAGTGGCCGACTGGGAACATTAGTAATTCTCCCTTTAATCTCTCTATTATCCCTTCTTTAATATTAAACCTCGGATCGATTCCCTCGATATCCGCTAAGTCCAACACCTTAAACCCACTCGTTATTTTATTTATTTAAATGAATATAATATTATTATTGAATGGAGAGATTAAAACAATTCCAGTGGCCCTAATCCTAATTAAATTTTCACGCCAATTTTCGCTTTTCATTAATTAACCGGCTCCCTTATTGTAAAATTAAGAAGGGGATGGAATGAGAAAAGGGCACGTCTATTAGCCTTTGCAAAAGAATTAATTGGCAATCCGCCTCCTTCTCTCTTTTAGTTAGAACAAATAAATTTTCTTATCAACATTTAATAATTTCATCCCTTTAGTCTCAAATTCCCTCATTAGGAAAATTTTCATATAAAAAGTCAATCGCAATAAAACAATGTTTTTTTTTTCTCCAATATATTAAATCTTCAAGATTGAGCTTGAATTTAGGAGGGTATTTACTACAATAGGCCTCCGGGTAACTAACTATTAGGAAAAGCAGCTGCTGGGTCACGTCGTCCGGGTAGAGACGCGTCCTTTGGAAGACACATTAATTTGCCTTAAATGAGATGCTCTTGGTAAGACGTTAAACAACACTTGGGACATTCTCGTAAACATAAATTAGGTCGAGAAAAAGTACTCTTTGAGAAAATATAGGCAAGATTATTATCTAATTATCTAAGATACTAGCGACCAGGAAAATTGGAGAAAGTAAAAAATAAGTTATATATTTTTCTGAATTTGGATTAAAAATTTTTTCCATTTAGCGAAACATCTCGTTGAATTGTACTAAATCGGGGTCTTTTATTTTTGGCTGCACCTACTCCTTCTCCTGTCTATAGAAAAACAGCCACTGACTTCATTGATTTATAAAAGGAGACGTCTGATAACTGACTGACCGTTTGGTTAGATTTAAGCTAAATTTATCGAATTTAGTTTAATTTTTTTTTTTTTTTTTTTAATTAAAATTATTTTTACTAAAATTTTTTTTTTAGTACACTTTTATTAAATGCCCTTCTTAAATAACAAATTTTGTTTACGCCTTAATATTTTATTTTCAACTTTAATTTTTAGTAAACAAAATCTTTTAGCAATATCCGTATATTTTAGTAAGAGACTAAAAAAATACTGTACGAGTGTCGTTCGTGTTGGTTTATCTTCAAAAAAAAAATTTCCCTTTACCAAGCCAACAAATCTTATAAAAGCGATAAAACGACATCAGTATTCTAGCACTTTCTGTAGATCTAAAAACAATTGATTCGTTTTACAAATAGCTCGTCTGTAAAAAATATCAAAAAATAAAATTGACACTACCTTCTCTAGGTTAATAAATATTTCAGATTTAAAAATCTCAGCAAAAATAAATATTAAATATACTTAGAGCTCCGTTTTCTTTTAAAGGGAATTTCAAATGGTTAGATATTAGAAATTCTTTTGGATGGTCGGCAAGAGAAATAAACATGCCGTGTAGTAGAGAGGAATGAGCGATTGATTGGATGTCCGTGATTGGGCTCAAGATTCACGAGCTGACACGAATAAATGGAGGGCAATCTGAACAGCCCCATGCCCTTCACAACCCAACCCAGCATGGGTTGGTGAACCCCTTTGGGCCCCAGGCCAAAAAACCCCCAAAATCGAATTGAGAACCTCCCCCTCCACACACACACGGCTGGCGAAGCGCCACTCGTCTGAATAATCGTTATGCGATGGCTATAAACTGCCAGGCAACGCTAGCTATAAGCGAGCACTCTGCCAAACGCCAAAGACGATTGCCTCCTCCATCCTCTTCTTTCTCATTCTACTCTCTTTTTTTCTCCCTTTTTTGAATACAAGTGGTTAAGATTACTCACATCACATCACATCCAAAATCCTTTTTCTGTTTATATTCGTATGAAGCATAAACCTTTGTCAGCTAAAAAACTTAATTTATTTTTAATAAATAATAATCTTTTGATGGAGTTGATTAACCGAGTGAATTAAGACAAAGCTTTCAAACTACTTTATCAAGTGAATTATTTTAGAAAAGTGGGATTGCCAAAATTTATAAAATGAAATAGAGATGATTCTGCCAATAATAATCTAATGACTAACTATAGCTAAAGTATAGGAAGGGGTTGAGTTTGGGCCAATATTGTATAAATTGTTAAGGGTTTTGAACGCGTTCAACTTGTCATAATTATCGATAGGCATCAAATATTCTATAAATTAACTCTAATTCTTATGTAATTTCTTGAAATTGATAGCTGAAGATATCAAATTAGAAGATTGGACGTGAGCCTTCTCAGGAACAGCAGCTACTAGTTATAATAAAAAAACTTTATATTTTGTTGCCGACGTTTCGAGTGCTATCCCCGTCCTTAGGACCTATGGTAACAAGTTTTACTTCAGAAATTAATTATTTTTTAATATACATTAATACAAGATAAATATTACTTGCAACTTCTCTTAATGTTTACTTACACTCAAAATTGTCAAAGATAAGTATAGGAGGTGGAATGTACAGCATGTTATTTTCATGTTTGAACATATTAACAAATTAATACAAATATGTTCAAACATTAAAATAACATGCTGTACATACCATCTCCTATACTTATCTTTGACAATTTTGAGTGTGAGTAAACATTAAGAAGTTTCATGTTATATTTATCTTGTAAATATAGGGGCTGCGCCCCCTGGACCCCTTCTTCGCCTTCGGCGAGCAAGTTTATTCCCAATTTGGGATATTTCTTGTTGCAATGCAAGTGTTAAGATGTTAAGGAAGGATCTTATATTCAAGCGAGGCGAGGGTACCGATTGGGAACAGCACAAAAGGGTCTGTTTATGACTGTTTAAAGGGTCAGTCACCTGCATCCTCTCTTCGTTTTTCAACTGCTGCGTAGCCCCGCCCCCAGCCCATAGTCAGGTAGGAAGCTGGTTCTCAGAGCACAAAGGACGCTCTCTAATTTCCTAGCCAACTTGTTGATTTTGTGTTCCCATATTGAAGAAATTTGATTATAATTATTTTTCCAAAATATTTAAGAGATTCAAATTATTACTACGTTACTCCCAGAGCCATGTATTATAGGTGTACTTAATTTCAAATGGATTCATTGAAAATTGTGGATTTCTATAGAACACACTAGCGGTCCCAGGGGGGGCCCAGAGGGGCCCGGGCCCCCCCCCCCCCCTTTGGACAGACAAAAATTCAAAAGTTTTATTTAATATTTTAAAACTAAACAAAAAAATTATAAATTTTTCACGTCTCAGGGTATCTAAAAACGCAAATTTCAATGCCTCATTTTCAAAAATTTTTCCATACCCCCTCAAAATTTTTAAAAATTTTAAATTCGTCAAAAATCGATTTTTTTTTCTCGTTATGGTAAAATTTTAGACGAGAAAAAATACGTTTCTCAAATTTTCAACCCTTAAAAAATTTTTTTGAGCTCATCTTTGGAGAGGTCTCTTAAAACATGAGAAACTAAAATATTATCATATAGTAGGGGATCCGAAGAGAGGTCGATTTGCACCCAGCTGTTTATTGGATGAAACGTATTTTACATGAAATTTAATATGTTAAATAATATACCTTGAATAGGTTGCCTGAAAAATTCCTGTGCAAACTATAATTAATTACAAATTTAAAAACTAATTTTTTTTTCAAAATTACACAATAAAGATAATTTTATCACGAATCCAATGATGTACGGTTGCCTGCGGAAAACCTGTGCTGAATCCCGGTTGCTGCGGTTACATTACAGATGCACTTTTTCGTTTTTTTTTAGATTTTCTCAAAATGTCCTCTTATGATTTTGATTAAAATTCAAAAAACAATTATTTTTTAGACACTCTTTAAAATAAATGTATATTCTCATTATCGGGTTGAAAACTTTTGAAGAACACTTTAATTTACTCTTGTACTTCATAGGAAAGATAGGAGAAATGGTTGCCATGGTACATAAGTTTCCATTACCTAAGAAGAATCGAAAATTATGTCCTGTGCTTCTCCCACCAGATTTGTTTGTGTCGACATATTTTTAATTTCTGACAGCACGGTACATTCGAATTCAAGATGTAAAATTTATAAGTATAGGAAAATATTTATATTTTGTTACCATGCCAACCATTCTCTTTCCTATGAAGTACAAGAGTAAAATGGTCTTCAAAAGATTTCAACCCGAAAATGAGAATATACATTTTAAAGAGAGTCTAAAAAATAATTGTTTTTTGAATTTTAATCAAAATCGTAAGAGGAAATTTTGAGAAAATCTAAAAAAAACCGAAAAAGTGCATCTGTAAAGTAACCGCAGCAACCGGGATTCAGCACAGGTTTTCCGCAGGCAACCGTACATCATTGGATTCATGATAAAATTATCTTTATTGTGCAATTTTGAAAAAAAAATTAGTTTTTAAATATTCAATTCACGATATATTATTTAACATATTAGATTTCATGTAAAATACGTGCAAATTGACCTCCCTTCGGATTTAGACTAACACGAGGTCGAAAAAAAAATTAGTCGGATTTTTGCGCCACCCTATTCTTTACCTTCCCTACATCATAAATTTTGGGCCATTGGCTACCAAACCAGGTGAAATAAATATATAAAATAGGTCTAAATGGCCTTCGCTGCCAAAAAAGATCTTAAATGAATAAAAAAAAAAAAAAAAAATTTGGGCCCCCCCCCCTTGACAAAATCCTGGGACCGCCACTGATAGAACATATACATACATATTTACATACATACATACATTTTTCTCATTTCATTTACCAGTAGATAATGCATATTATAAAATAAGTTCAAAATGTCTCAGGTCCAAACATACCAATAAATATTATAAAATAATTAATTACCATACTGAAATAAAACTTGTTACCATTAAAATGAAAATCTTTAATGGAAATTTTCTACTTTTGAAGTATGAAAGTTTTCATTAAAAAATATATAATATTTTTTTTTAAAACAATGAAATAATCACAAGTAGAAAACGCATGGATATTGTCCCTCACTGTACATATATAAACCGGATATTTCGCCGCGCTTGACATTGCTTAACTAAAACGATTTTGGTGACTGTTGCTCTAATCCGTTGCCAGGCACTCCGGCTTTTCTTTCAATTGATTTCTTTGTGTTTTTTTTCCTTATCCTCTATTGGTGTGAACTTGGCCTAAGCCCTTTACCCCACATAATGAGTAATCGAATAGTATATTAAATTTTTTTATTTATTTATATTTATATATATTTGCCAAATAAATTATTTTGATGTGGAAAGCCACCGCTGGTGTGGGATATTATCCATAACCTTAAATATATTAAATATTAAATCTATGGTATATAAAGGGATTGTTTAGAGCTCTTTATAAAATAGACCCACAAAGCATTTAGTCAGGCCAGAGTGTGTAATGATAAGCCATTTGGGCTGCCTATCTTCCAGCTAACGAATGAATACAAAGCTTTGTTCGCTTCATGTTAAGTAATCTACTCGTACTTTAAAATTCTTTCTTTCGGTTGACGCAAATAAATAAAATATAGTTTGGAGGGAAAGTGGTGTAGGTTTTACGTGAAACATATTTATAAATGAAATTATTTAATATATGTGAGATTTCACTGGGTTGTAAATGAAAGAAATTTTTTAATTTCTGACTCAATATAATTTGGTTAATAGCTCATCATCAGGGCTAATAATCCGTAATATATCGAGTTAAAAATTCAAATATTTCTTTCTTTTACTCACATAGCTTATATTAAATAATTTCATAAATAAAATATAGCTATATATTTTCGATATAAGAAAATTCTCAAAATTCCAGGTTTAATAAATAAAATAACGTCCCCATCAGCACCCTCTTTCTTTCTCTGTTCTTGAATAAATATTAATAAAATATAAAAAAAAATGAATGGAAAAAATAAAAATAATTTATTAGACTACTCAGGAAAATAATACTTTTTTTTATCGCTGGGATAAATGTAATAAAATATAAAAATGTTATATGTTCTGGACATAAATGGCGCCTTTATAAATTTTTAATGAATCCCTTTCTTATGTTTAGATCTCAAAAAAAAAGATGAGGTAGAATAGAGAAATTGATATATAAATCTATTTCACGCGCTCAATTTGATATTATATTTAAATTTGCTTCCAGTATCCTATTTTTTTTAAATTATTATATCAATATTTTAAAAAATTTTAGTTTTCTCAAATAAAAATGGTGAATAAATTAAATATAGAGCCGCAACTAGAGGGCCAGACAGATAGGGCGCCAAGAGAAAAATTTTTGGCAACTCCAGGAGGGGGGTGCAAAATCAAAACCCCATCTGACAAAAATATAATCTATGACACTGTATAAAAATATAGACTATAAATAAAAAAATCATCAATTTATATGACTTTATATTCCAAAAGACAAAAACAAAAATAATTTTTTGATACAACTTCTATATACTATTTTATGCAAGTCAAATGAAACTAGGACAGCATAAATTTAAAAACAAAAAAATTTTCTGTAATAAATCTATAAATCCTAAAATCTAAACCTCTAATTCCGTCTTTAAAGCCTCTAATAAACGTAATTGTATCTAAAATGAGAAAGGGAATGAAAGGAGGGTTGGAGAAAGGGGAGTAGGAGTATAATATAATATAAAGTATATTGAATCTTTAATCAAAGTGAAAATTACGACGCAACGCATGAGGAATTAATTAAAATGTTATTTTACGTCTTGATCAGGGTGTTAATTAAATTCTTGAATGTTCATATAGTATGTATGATTAAATGTTCAACCGAGATTGCGTTAATATTCAACTCTCGAGCTCTGAAGAAATGAATGATTTGTTTATAAAAAAAAAATAAAAATAAAAATTTTTTCAAAAGATGGGTTGACAAAGACTAATAAATTATGTAGAAACATCCTCAGGAAATAATATTTAAAAATTTCTTTTGAAGTTTCTTGTGGTAGTCAGTAGGAGTTGACTTGTAGTTAGAAAAAAATATGTTTTTTTTTTAATCAGATCTTTATTACAAAAGGACGACTGACAATGAGCAATTTTTCGTCAGTTTCCACTTCTAAAAGATCATTCTCAGGTCTACAAACTAAAAAGAGCAAGACACTTTATTTCAAAGGCATTCTTTTTGGCAAAATTATTTTAAACATTTTCCATTAAATAAATGTAATTAACAGCTATTGTTATTTTTATAATTAAATATATATAAAATATATGTCGTTATAATAAAACTTGAATATTTAAAAAAAATCTGGTGTGACTGGTCGCCCAGCACATAGCTTTCTCTTACCCTTCGGCAAGAGAAAATGCTTGTCATCAGATTTTTTTGTGTCAAAATATATTTAGTAGCCTTGAGCATCTAAGTTCCAAACTTGAACACGCGATTCATAGATGGCGCTGAGCTAGGAATGCTTCCACATCAGTTCAAGAAAAATTTCACTGATATACTTTTTAAAGAGCATCAAAAAAATAATGATTTATAAATTTTAATCAACATCGTTGGAGCGAATTTTGAGAAAATCGAAAAAACTGAAAAAGTACATCAGTAAAGTACTAGTACTTTTTTGCCGATTTTGTTCAAAAGTTTCATGTCACGTCCCAGGGGAGTACCTAACTCAAATATAAAATTTCAACCTCCTAGTTCTTTTCGTTCCTGAAATATTTTGTTCACAGACAGACTAATTTGCGGGAACCACTTTTTTGACTCAGAGGAAACCTGTATATCCATCAAAATCTCGACATCGAATTTTTGACATGTTCGCATTATTTTCTTTTTTATTTTATATATAGGGTAAGAGAAAATAAAATTCTTTTATAATTATCTTAGATTCATGTATTCACGTTTTTTCATAGCTTTGAAAGCCCGCCCAGTCCGCAGGCCCCCCCAAAGCCCGGGGTTTGCAGGGGTGTACGTTACTCCACTGGCTGTTAAGACAATTATTTAATGAAAAATTTTTAAAATAATTTTGCAAAAAAGAATGTCTCCGAAAAAAAGTGTGTATTATTTTTACTTTACTGACTACCACAAGTAACTTATAAATACATTTTTAAGCTAATAATAAAATCTAGGGTAGATATTTTACTCACATGTGAGGTAGGCCTATTCGTATATTTAATTATAAAATACTTTAAATGAATTCAGTAAAAATTACGAAACAGTTTTTAGACAAATGCAAGAATTAACCACCACGAATAAAAGGGCAGTTAAGGAACATTTCCTTTGGTGCCGCCCTTTTCTACTTAGCTCTTTCTTTTTATTTAAATTAACATTTTTTTTTATATTAAGGCTTACCTTACTCTAAAAAACAAAATAAATAAATAAAACTAATATATAATTCAAATGAAAGTTTCAAGATCATTTAATTTAATTTATTCCCTTTTATTTAGGGTTAAATCATCTCACATGTTCAGAAAATTAGCATTTAATGCTAAAGTCTTTTTGATTGTAAAATAAGTTAGGGAAAACAGGACTAATTTGTTTCGTGGCCGCTGTAGATTTATAAATTATTGGAACGAGGTGAGAGCCAAAAGGAATGAAATAAATAAAAAAATTGCATTTATGTTTTTCTCTCTCGAGGGGAGATCGATCACTTCAACGAGAGAGTCAAATTGTTAAATAAGTACTTCTGTTGTTTTGTAATTGTTTGCATTTTTGACTAAATAAAAAAACATTTTAATATTTAAATGTTTTATTTAGTCAAAAATTCTAACCAAACAAGTATAATACTGATGAGAGAGTCTTCTGCACTCGAAATATCGACAGCAAAAAAAAAATTTATAAGCTTATCTAGACCTATGAATTTTTTATTTATTTAATTCCTTTTGACTAATCAATCGTCTCCATAATAAAATAATTTTTGATTTTTTGCCATTTTTTTTGTTTGAACTTTGTCATAAGTTTACAAATAAAGAATTATGGTCCATGAAGTAATTATGAAAAACATATAACCAAGTATTTATTAATTTAAATAGAAGACTGAAATTAAGCGATCTATCATATTTAAAATAGCGAATGCCGTACTGTGGTCTAGTAGTAGGGCATGTTGAGTGCAAATCGAAAGATCCGTGGTGCGACTCCCGGCGGAATCTACTTTTTTCGCTTATTTAAATTAATAAATACTTGGTTATATGTTTGTCATAAGTTTACCTGGAGATTTATTAAAAACAAGTTCTAATTTTTTTTCTCGTTATTTATTTAACATGCTCGAAAAAAAGGAATATTAATGAAGTGAAATATCTTTGATTTTTTAATATTTGAATACGAATAATGGTAGCAATGGTGCGGTTAAATTTTCTTGAATTACAATTTACAAATATTTAACATCTGAATATTTATTTAAACAGAGTATTAGGCAATATATTCTTATATTATCCGAGAGTTCTGCCTCTTACTGAAAATATTTAGTAAATTACTTCACTTTTGACCTTTAAAAAGATCTTGGTTCCGACGAGGGGTGAACTTCCCCATCTACTTCCTCGATCGTAGTACGCAACCATATAAGCTCCTAAGTCAGAAGTGGCTATAAAGCATTATCTGACAAAACAAAATGCTCTTATAGCCATTTACCATTATTTAAAATTAAAATTTGATAATAACAAAAGACTATATAGAATACTCTTTAAAGGTTGAGTAGATCACAATTAATAATTACCCTCGGGGCTGGGGTTTATAAAAAGCCAGCTCTCTCTCTTATCTATCATATACTATCTCTTAATACACATCCCCTTCCATTTCTCATTTGTTTTTAACGGCGCTATCTATCTTAGGATACTCGAAAAGGATTATAAAAGCTAATTTTTTGCATCTCATAAAAATAAAAAAAAAATTTAAGAAGCTTAAAATTAAGTAGAAGAGTATAAGAAGGAATTCTGTAATAATTTGATATTCCTTTTTAATTGCTTTAATCATAAAACATAATAAAATGAGAGATGGCTGATGGAGAAGAGGTTAAGAGCTAATTACCCTCTTACTAAGAGAAATCATTCTTTTTATGTTAAATGCGGAGTCTCCATAACCTATTTTTTAATTTAAATTTTTAATTTACATACTCAATAATTTTTGAAATATCTAACCTATTTTACCAGACCAATTGGACAAATCGAGGTGATTTGAATTTTAGTAAAAAAATTATCAAAGACGGTTAGCATTTGGTAAATTATAATCATTCTAATCCGCCAAGTTTTCCTATTCTATTTATTAGTTGTGGTTGTGATGTTATTATAATGGAGATATCAGCCAAATTGGAATGCTCTAGGTTCAATAAAACTCCCAGAATAAGACGTTTCGGTCTGAATTTAATTGGCCATCTTCAGTTATTGTGAATTATACACAATGCAATGCAAGTGCAGACATGTTATTGAACGAGGATTTGTCAATAATAAAATTTATTTGCTTCATACAAAATTATATGACTCCTATTTATCTCTTCGGCATAGGAGACATAATTTTATATGAATCAAATAAATTTTATTATTGACAAATCCTGGTTCAATAACATGTCTGCACTTGCATTATGTGTATAATTTCCAATAACTGAAGATGGCCAATTAAATTCAGACCGAAACGTTTTATTCTGGGAGTTTTATTGAACCTATTTCAATTTGGCTGATATCCATTATAGTTTTCCTATATTTTTTCGAAGTATTAATTTATAAGCTTAGGACTGCCAACAGGGAAAGCAGAGGGTTAAACACCCAGTAATATAATAAAGTAAATATACAGTATATAAATAAATAAATATAAAAATAATGTCGGCTCAAAAAAATCTAGTGTAATGCACCTTTCACTTTTAGTAATCAAAAGTGATTCATGTATGTTTAGACAAACCAGATTTTAAAATAACTTTTTTTATAAGCTTTCGGCGGCTCTGGGTAGGCCTATATAAAATAAGCAGCCTTAAAAGTTGAAGTTTTGCCTAACTTCAGGGCATCATAATAAGTTGTATTATTAATGCAAATTCTCAAATTTTTTCCGCTTTTCTCTTATATCCTTAAATCTGAATATATTCAATGCCCACTTATTATGCAAAGTTTTATCCATTTCTTTACCGAGGGTTATAATCAAATATAAGGATATCAAATTTTTTCTTTATTTTTATAGTTGAGATAAAAATGCGATTTTTAAAAAATTTTATATGTATGTAAAATGAAGGGTGAGATGTTGGTCACATCACTCACCTCCAATTTTAATTAAATCCCTTTTAGAATGTCTGTTTATTTAGCAAATATCAAAGTGTCGCATCTCTTCAAATACAGAGTTAGTTCTCTCTGTCTCTTCTCTTGAATCGATGCGCCTCTCTCTCTCTCTCCACTCTCTGCGCTCAAAAGCTTGAGAGATAACATTTGGAACAAAGTGAGATTAAGGAAATCCGGTACAGGAGAACTTTAGAGTAGGGGACCCGAACCTAATCTTTGCTTTGACTCCTTCAAGTCACGGGTCAATGGATGGAGTTGTGAATTAATTGCCTAAGGACAGCTTATTATTATTTGGATAATAGAAAAATAACCTTAAGCAATTTCAATCCCTTTAAAGCTGAGGAGAAGCTTTTATTATTTTCTCTTATTATAAATGTTAATATGTAGAGAGTAAATTATTTTATTCATATTAAAAGTCAGGACCGGATCTAGGGGGGGGGCGTAGTGGGGGCTCCGGGCGGCAGATATCAGGGGTGGCAAAATAGGAAAAGTTAGGGGCTGCGCGATCAGTTACACCAGACCGGGAAGGAATCAAGTAACAAATTTTATATATCAGATAAAAAATTTTTCCACTCTTCATAAAAATATTAACTTATTATTTCAATAGAAAAAATCATTGCTAGATATTTATATCGATTTAATTAAAAAATATTTTTTTTTTTTGGTTTAAGGTCTTCCACTCGATTCTCATGGCGACGCTATAATTTCATTTCTGATTTAATAACTGGCTTCTGTATTTTATGGTTCGGTGCCTCACATATTAAAATTTAATACAATTTTGATCTAATAAAATAAATGCCCTCGGTCCCTTGTCTACTGGTTTAGATTTGTTAATATTGTCAACGTTTCCATTTATTAATCTGAGCATGCTGGTTCAGAAGTAAATTTTTATATAGGTAGAATAACACTCCGCTATCTCTGCTTATTTTTATTTTTTTTTCTACTAGAAATGTCAGCAGATAGCAATGGGTACCCTTTTTTTTAAAGTTAAATGAAATAATAATCTTGAGTAGGGACATTTGAATTTACAATTAGTATCTATATACATAAAATCCCAAAGTATTCCAAAGAATAAATTATTATACATAATTAACAATATAGAAAAAATAGAAAAACTCACGAAATTCCCATACTGTCGTAGATTTTGGAAGTGCCTCGGCTGCCCAGAGGAGAGTAAGCAGTAACGACGATACCATGCTTCTTACAAAGCTCGACTAATGGTCTTTGTTGCATACGAAGATGTAACTCGACCTGCAATGACGCTGGAACCACTTTGGCTGAAGAGATCACTCGTTCTAATTGTTTACTGTTGAAATTGGAAACGCCAATAGCTCGGGTAAGTCCAGCCTCCAATTGTTTCTCCATTTCCTAGAAAATATGCTTTAATCTAGAGAACTGGGATATAAGATACGCTTAGAAATTTAACATAAGGGTATAAAATTCCTAAACTTTAAAGATAACCTCCTAAATCACCGAAAGTAATTTAAGCTTATTTTAAAAGCAAAACTATTTTGGTGTCCCATTATTCTTATTATTAAGGCGGTATTATAATTTTTATATTCTTTTTTTTATTTAATTAATATATCTAATAATTTTACTAAATCTCTAGAATTTCTTGAATTTTTTTAAGACTTGAAAGATCTTAAAACTTAAAAAGTATTTTAATATTATTAATATATAAAAAAGTGATGTAATATCTCTCCCCCCCCCCCTTTCTGAACAAGGGGGAGGAGGATCGGTAATGTAAATGAATTTTTACTATCAAGAAGATTTGAATTTATTTAAATTACATTGATGTGATTTTTCCTAGCTTTTTTGCTTTCCAAAAATTACAAAGCAACTCCTGAGATTTCACATCTCTTATGCCAATGTTTTTTATTTTATTTCCTTAAATTTCAGGGGACAATTGACACTTCTTTTTTTGGTTTGTTTTCAATCTTTTGAATTGGTTCGATCCATGACCAATAGAATAATCGACGAAATTTCATTTGTAATTTAGATTTGTTTTTTCATCATTTTAATTACATAATTTTAATTTTGTGCTTTAGAATCGAATTTAGAGTTTAATAAAACAAATATTTGATGGAATCAAATGATTAATTTCTTCATCTATTAATCGGAACTAATATAAAAAGCCCCTCACAAAGAATAAACATGCCAATTAGCCTCGGGTCACGTGCCACCGTGATTCATAGCACTCTAGGCCAGGGATTAACAAGCCGCATGTGCCAATTTAATTTCGGGGAAACCATTAGGTACCAATTCATTTGTTCTCACCCTTTCATCATCGTACACTTTCTCCTTCTCCAATACTACTTTTAGGTTAAAATAAAAAAATATACTTTAAAGCAAGTAAATATTATATAAAAATGGCAAGCTGAAAAACTGACTATTTATAAAAAAGTACTTGACACTTTTTCAATTATCCCTTCGAAAATATTCATTAAAAGTACTAGTACCCGAATTTTCCCAAACATGGGACCTAGCACAATTTCATTTTGGGACCACAAATAGTATATAGACCTATATATATATTTTTTTTTTCTTTTTTTTTATTTGGCTTCTTGGCCATCCCATTTTAAGTATAACGTTATATTTAAAATTTGAAAAAATCGTTAGAGCCATTTTCGACAACTGATATGCTTATATATAAACAAACAAACATATATTGCTCGTTTCATAGTATAAGATATACAAATTAAACACTAAGTTATTTGTTTCAAAGGTTTTATTAATTAAATAATTAACACTTGATACGTATTTTCATAATTCCTTGTCATCATCAGAAGTGATTAATATAATACATGTATTAGAAAGTAATCACTTCTGATGATGACAAGGAATTGTCGAAATGATAATTTTTAATTAATAAAACCTTTGAAACAAATAACCTAGTGTTTAATTGGTATATTTAATTTTAATTCCAATAAACATTTGATCTTCCTTCAAAAATTGTCTGAATGTAACTAAATAAATTTTTTTCTCTAATGTAAGATATCATTTTTAAACGCTTTTATTAATTATAGAGAATTCTGGAATTCGTCATTCGTTTCCTTTTTTCTACAAATGTCTCGCTCTCCACAAGCCAACCAAATTTATGGTTCTGAACAACATTTTGTAGTCAAAACATTTTCCGATTTGCTAAGGAAAACAGGTCGAGAAATTTTCTATATTAACTTTGTGACATTTAGTTGGGAAAGAAAAGTTTAAATTGTTATTATTTGAAATTCCTATCGGGATCCCCGTTTATTTGCCCGAGGTGCTTTCGTGCACGAAGACACACACCTCAAACACAACCTTCCTCTGGCCGTAGCCATCTACCGGCACCCCGTGAAGTTACATCATTTCCTATCTCTAACTCCTCCTCCTTCGTTCGTTTCTAGCTAGTGAACTAATCCTTATTACTGGTTCCATCCAGTTCCTTTTATCCAACACCTCTTCTATGCTAGGGAGGATGCCCTATTTGAGGAGGGACTCCCTCAGCACCGGCTTGTAGCCTGCCCCTTTCGAAGAATGCATCCACTGAGAGGGAACCTTCTTTACGTCCCTTCCACAGGACGGGATATCACAGCAACTCCCTCTCCTCGTAGAGTTGCCTGGTGGCTATTGTGGTGAGATCCTATATTCCAATTCAGTGCCTGCTTGAGGATTTGTTTACATTGAATAAATATTTTTATTTAATGAAAAATCTGACACAGTCAGGATTTGAACAGGGATCTTCTTTGTAGAAAGACGACACCCTAGCCCGCCACACCAGCGATTCCCGAAAAGTTTTAATTTAAAAATTGTTAAATATATTTGTCTAATTAAAATTAAGTCGTGGGATGCGCGCGTAGCTAGAATTAAAAATTACACTGACGTGAGCGCGCTCCACATTTATTATTTTAATTATCCAAATATTTTTAACAAATTTCTAAAAACTATTTATTTTTGACATCCTTTTTAAATATTTTTTTAAAATTGTTTGAAGACATATAACTTTAATTCACTCTGAAAGGTCTTATTATTTATTATTGATCTCAGGAGGCATTAAACAGAGAAACGACTATAATTAATTTATCCTCAAATTAAAATAGATATTTTATCGTTAATTTGTATGCACTTCCATGGTGGCAGAGAATTTAAAAGTCAGACTTCTTAAAAGAATTTATTCTTTTCCGTATTACCTTCCAAACGGCTACATGATCGGTGCCAGTCTCGATAGCGATTGTCCCATCCGGATTATGAGGATGCATATCATCGCCCCTCTCCTCGAAGGCGAATGGAGTATGAATGAGATAAAGGTCCACATAGTCGAGTTGCAGATCAGCAAGAGAACGTTTCAGGTACTTGGCAACGGTGGATGGTCGATTCCCAGAGGGCGGCAACTAAGGGCACATACAAATTCAAATTGCATTAAACTATTCCAGCCTTTAAAGGAAATTTCAATGCCGAATAATCACCTCCGTTTATTTATTTATTAATGCATCCTAATTAAATGAGCTTAATTCAGGTTAAATAGGTTATAATCCTGGCCTTTCTTAATCACTTTAAAAGCCCCAAATTTAGACCTTAATAAATATAATTTAAATAGTAACTACGTATTGTAGGCACATTCTAACTAAATGAAAATGTATTAAGACTAAATTTAGAAATCTTTTTTCTTGGTAGGAAGAGAAAAAATAAACATCATGTTTATCCTGCGTTTATTATACTTAAACATTTTTAATCAAGTTTTTTTTTTTTTTTAATTAAGAAAGAAACCGAGAGAGAAAAGCTTTTTCTTGCTTATATTTGAAATATATAGTGAAAGTATTGCATGAGCAAAAAAAAAAAATCGATGTCAAAAATACACATTTGAGTCACCTGGTTCTAAATAAAAATAGTTTGTCTTTCGGTTAATAAAATAACAAAACAAATATATTGATCTGATACAGACTTTTCCCTATTTTAAAAATGATTTGAAGTTTATTTAAAAAATTAATTTTAGAGAAAAGTTATTCAAAGATTTTAGTCTCTGAATAGGATTAGGATAATATTGTTACGGCCTTCAGATCGTCCTAATCCCTGTTGCCTGTGCAATGGTATTAATTATTTATTATTATCTGAAATATAAATGTTGTTGCACTCTGGGTTTTGATTACGTAAATAAAAGTTTAAATTTTAAATATAATGATCAATTTATTTATGGAAAAATTAGCGATTGAGATTAACTTTCAAATTGGTTTATAAAAATAATGTGTGTCCTTTTATTAATCTTATTTATTCAAATTTCATTAATTAATATAAATTGTTTCTCTTGTTTAGATAAAATAATCTCATTGACCTCGGTTTAAATTTTGAATATTTAAAAAATAAAAAAAAATGAAGTTAATCGAATTTATGGAATTCCTCAAACCGTGTATTATGATTAATTATTATTGAACACTTGGCCTGAAGAATTCCCTTTTTCTGACCGAAATGTCTTTGAAATTATTTTATTTAAATTATTAAATTATTATTGCTAGGTCCGTTTTAAATTATTATTATTTGCTAAGTTAATTTTAATTATTATTTCTTTAAAAGTTTTTAGTTCATTTAAATTCTTTTTAATGATATTATTATTTGGCAAGAAAATTCTAGTGAGTTGAGCTTATCTGTATAGAGATGTATGATGATTTGTTGAGTTCGGGATCGATGTCTTCGGCAGGCTATGTGGTTGTTCAGCTCGACGAAGGCAGCTTCTTGAAGACCGAAATGTCGATCATCAGGATGTCAGACTCGGTGTAGGACGTCAACTCGCAGATTCTTTGATTTTTGATTTTTTTGATGTGTTTTTTTAATTGTTTAATTTTTGTAATTGTTGTATTTTTTTTCTTTCTTCTTTTCTTCGTTTCTTCTTTCTTCGTTTATTTTCAATATTATTTGTTTTATTTTGTTTTTTTTTATGAATTTGATTATTTTTAATGAATTTGTTTGTTTTAATTATTATTTTTTATTATTTAATGTGTTAATTGTTGAGCGCTTGGTATAAATGGACTCTTGTATGAATTTTGAGCTCTCGGGTCTTCCGTCCCTTGCATTTTATAGTGAAATTTCCACACTGCCTGACGTCAGCCTCGTCATTTGTCCTTCTGCCCTGACTTCTAGCAGCAACCAATTTTTCAACATCTCTGCACTTTGACTTGATAATTATTAACTTGCTCATATCACCCGAAAATTCATGCCAAATAACAAATTTTGAATTACTTAAATACTAACTCACTCTCACTTTTTAGGAACTTAGTTTAGACTTTGATTTTCTTGCCAATTTGATTAAAAAATATCATTTTCTGATAATTAGTATACTCTTATCATTTTCTTTTTTAAATAAATTATTTTAAATATTTCTTAGAATTTTTGTTTAAGTGATCTTTTCTCTATGGACCATTTCTCTGTGTTGGACAATATGTTCAAAGATAAAAATTTAAACACATCACATGTGACACGAAGTTTTTAATAAAATCAGCTAATTTTTATAGTTTTTACCAATGATTGGAGCCCTTAAATTCGAGGGAGAGAAGAGTGTCGGATTAGAGAGAGAAAGGCAGTACTTTCTACATTTCCGCTAAATGTTCAATTTTTAAATAATTAGTAAAATTTCTTTTATAAATTTTATTAAAATTCAAAATAATTCGCTCAGGGGCCCACAACTTGTGGCTACGTGGATGGCGACCACGAGCTGCCCGAGCTGGGACAGTTCTTTGTATGCCTGTCTCTTCCTTCCTCTTTTCAACAGGCGTCAGATCGTGCGACGGGCCGGCCTGTACTATTTCTTCCGGTCGCAAAAACGCATAGGGTTGGAGGGAGAAATTTAGGTCCGCCGACCCCACATCACTAATAAGGCGGGGACAGAAGAAAATTCAAAATAATTTTAAAAGATATTTTTAAATTTTTGTTTCCAAAAATTAGTCTTAAAAATTCTTTTTTAAATTTATATATATATTTTAATTTTACCATTTATTTAATAATTAAACATTTAGTCGAAATGTAATTGATCATCACTCGGATTATATTACTTTGGCACACATATATAATTGAAGACTTAAAACAATTTTGATATAATATGAGGATGTGGTTTAAAATAAAAGTCTATATTTTTCGACGTTTCGAGTGCCAATCGCACTCTTCATCAAGACAAAAATTGATGTCAAATTGTCAGGTTAGTTGACATGGCTGGAGGTGGACCTTTAAACAGTAAAGAGAATTTTTCAAGAGATTATAAATTGATAAAAACGTTACTACACTGCCATGTCAACTAACCTAACAATTTGACATCAATTTTTGTCCTGATGAAGAGTGCATTGGCACTCGAAACGTCGACAAAATATATATTTATTTTATTTCATTTTTTGCTGCCCATATATCACATTCTCATATTATAATATCCTGCTATCAAAAAACAACTAATTTTGATTTAATAATATTTTCTAAAATAATATAAAATATAAATATTTATCTATTACAAAATAAATAGTTTGCTCAACAAATATAAAGGGATTGGATATTCGAACTAAACTAAACGGATGCACTCTGCTCCTTGCCGGAAGAGATACGATAGACGCATTATAGTATAAAAGCACCTTTATACAAAAGGATATTGAATCAATAAGAATACAAAAATTGGAAATTTTAATAAACTCAAGTAACCTTGCTGTTTTAGATTGTGATCATCCTAAGGGGGTTTTAATAAATAAAATTGCTTTTCCTAATCATGTTGTCGAGTTTCGACTGACTATTCATAAATATCAATTGTAAAACATAAAATGGTCCACACTCTTAAAAGGACTGTAAATAAAAGTCAGAATAATATTGATTTATTGCAGCTAAAAATGAAATATCAATACATTTGAAATACGCCTATTAAATAGGCAACCGATACAAAGATCTGCTTGGTGGGAATAAAAATTTCAGGCGCTTTTATTTCCACTTGAGCAAACCAACTTCATTTCGGTCATTTCCAAATTTAGATTTCCACGGAATATATATACTGTATATAGGCTTATATATATATATATATATATATATATATATATATATATATATATATACCAACGTGTACTAGAGTACTTTTTTAGTTTTTTCTGATCGTTTCAAAATTCACTTCAAAGATTTTTTTTTTTTTAATTTTGTTAAATTAAAGAAATGTGTGACGATTCGTATTTGATTTTTTTTCGAAGGGGGGCCGAGATCATTTTTAAAGATCTCTTCTCAGAAAATTAATTTTAAAATATAGTGGTTATTGTGTTGTGCTCAAAGGACCATATCAAAAGTATCAAAAGTATCTGCACTATCTCTCTTCTACAGGTATTACCATGGTCAATGCTCTGCCGAATTAAAATCAATTATCCCACCCAATGCAACATATTCACGGAACACAAGAGAGGCATCTTCCCAGCATCCCTATGCTGTTCAGATCACGACTAACAGAAGAAATCAATTTCATTCTTCCTTTGTCCCCATGACCTCGCGTGATTGGAACAAGCTCCCTGCGTCTATCTTCCCCAAAACCTACAATCTTCAGACTTTCAAGTCTAACCTCAACAGGCATCTTCTCAGTTCCCGCAGTTGAGTTTCCCCTTTATGCTTCTCCTTTTGTTTTTATTTTCTTCCTGGCTGCATGTGACTATTGGTCATTATAGGTCTTCAGACCTTATGTACCCATTCCAAAAAAAAAAAAAAAATCAAAAGCAAAATTATCTACTATAAAAAATTTTAAAAATCTTTTTTACAGACCCTGGTGGTAGGGGCAAGAGTTTTATTAAAATTTATTTTATAATGTGATATTTTCCTTTTTTCTACTTTTATTTATTTATAAAAAGAAAAATATACATTTAAAAAATTTCGGAGGGAGTCCTCATATGCATAGGCGCCGGAACTGGGGGGGGGGCAAGGGTGCATTGCCCCCCCTGGCATCCTATAGGGGGGGCAGAGGGGGGCAAAATTTCTTCTTTTATTTCATTTATTTTTAAAAATGATACATTTTTACTTTTGAAAAATAAAATTTTTTAAATTAAAAAAAATAAAATGAGTATGAAATTCATTTTTTTCCAAAAATTTTTGATAAAATCACTACCAAATTTTTTAAAATTTTAATTTTATTAAAATTGTGATTTTATTTAAAATTTTTAAAGTTTTATAGTAGATTTGTTTTGTGTTTATACTATTTGAACATATTAAATTATTTTAATTTTCTAAAAAAAAATTTTTTGCCCCCCCCCCCTCCCTGATTCAAATTCGTTCCGGCGCCCCTGCTCATATGCACCTCTCTTATACTGCCATTATTTGCATAACACTCTGTTGCTTGTATTAAGATTGATGCCATCGGACTGATAACAAAATAGTTACAAAAAAAATATTTTCCTTTGGTCGAAAGTTCTTATTAAAAAAATAATTAATTAATTATTCAATTATATTTTTATTTTTACAATATTTCACTAAATCTAAATCTATATAAAATTAATCTATCTAGAGTTTTTAAACTTGGCAGAAATATTTTTTATATATGGAAAAATTTTACTAACAAGTGTTTTATTTTTACATAACATATTGTAACTTTATATATATATACCAGTATATATTAATATTTATTATTTTTTGGAAGGATTTCAATTTTTTTAAGAGAAGAACGTAAATTGAATTAGAATTGATGTCAGAATAAAACACAATAAAACAGAAGAATTAATAAACTATCATTCTCTCTTCTCTCTCTCTCTTTGGTCATCCATTTGATGGCGGTTTTGTCCCGAGGGTCAGTCTTTATAGGGGGCAAAGGGGCTGAACAGTAAATAAATTAAACTCTACTCCCCCCAACTTACTGGAGATTTTATAAATAATAGCTTTAGAGACATTAGAGACCGATCTACATTTATTTTCCCGTCTCTAACTTATTTATATTCCCCCCCGAATAATTACAGGCTCCAAATTTGTCAAATTCTTTGAATTAACACAATAATGACTTCAATATATTGTCTCATATTTTTAAATGAAAAAAATGTATTTTTTTTACATTCTCTCGGCTATATGGAATTATTGTATAAACAAAAGTACGTTATTAATATTTAAATCCAACAAGAATGAATGATTCATATATTTTAACCGTTAATTGCCTTAATTATTCAAACTTATATATAAAGGGCGCGGATGTCAGTTCAAATTATACAAACAATAAAATTCAATTATTAATAAAATAAATAAAAATACGAGCAATTATAAATAAAAAGATGTTATAGAAATGAGAGCAATAAAATATATAGAAGATCCGGAAGGGGAGATCTAAACTGGTACAGTAGTAAAAAGAAAAATAATTCATCCGAAGAAAACAAATTAGCCTATTGTCAAAGATACCTAGAAATCGAATAAAGAGTGAAAAATTCATAACACTAAATTATGATTTAAACAGAAATGCTCTCAATACTATAAAGGGATCAATCAGAATCAATTTCGCCGAAATTAATTTAAAAAAGTAGAATTTCATCAAAGGGAGAGGGTGCGATGCAATAAAAAAAGGCTGATATTTGAATGAAAGGTAGGAAGAAGTCATGCAAAGTCCGGATATGAAAATAAAATTGAAATACCTTCGTGACAATGAAGAGGTCCTCACGCTTGCCTTTGCCCTCAGCCAACCATTTGGCCAGAACATTGCCGATTGTCTTTTCGTTACCATAGACAGCCGCTGTATCGATATGCCGATATCCAGCCTCTAATGCCAACTTGAGCGCCGATGCCATCTCTTCATCTGTCGCCTGTAGGCACATCAAACCAGCAGAATTTATATATAATTCCGAAATGCCAATCAAGCTTGACATCGAGGTAGCTATTTTGTAATAAAATAAAAAAATCTGTCACTCAACTCCACTTAAACACGTTCACAGAATTGTTAATAAATAACTTGAAATTGTCAATAAACAGAGGTGGATAATGTTATTATAACAAACTTGAATAATTAATTCACTTAAATGGGTTTATTTAAAATTTAATTAAATTAAAAGAATTTTTTTTATTTTCAATTTTTTTTTTTATTAATTTACATATTCTTTTTTAAGTTTACAAACACAAATTTCTCACATATCACTGAAAAATTTTAAGAATTTTAATATATAGTTTTTATCGTGTCCTTATTAATTGTCGAGATTTCGATAAATTGTTAATTTTTTTTTAACTCACACTATCTTCTCATTCACACTCATACTCACACACACATCAGTCTTTTCATATAAGACTTTATACGCTAACCGTTATTGAATATATATATATATATTTTTTTTTTTTATTTAGGGTTCAGGCATTCTTATTTAAACTATTTGGTATCCAAATAGCGGCCTGGAATCCGAACCCGCGACCCTTTGCATACAAGGCCAGCACGCTAACCCTTACACCAAGCACAAGGACATAAATTGTTAATACCTATATAGCCAATTTCTCTTTTTAATTACCTACAGTGCTATTTTGTATTTTTCTTTTATTTTTTTGTCCCTTAGTAAGAGGTCATGTGGAAAATTTAATATTAAAAAGTGTAAAGTTCCTTCTACCGTGGCCACTATAGAGTTCAAAAATTGTTAATCAACTTAAGAATAGCTCACTATATTAAAGTTACTTGATATATTATACAAAAGAAAACGTAGTCTATAATCCCTCTTAAAATCTAATATACAAAAGAAAAAAAAAAAAAAATTCGAGACGTCATCTTAACAATAAAAAATAATATCAATTTCTCGGGTTCAATTATATTTCTCCCTCTCTCTTTCTCTTTCATTCTCATCCCTTTTTTTTATTTTGATTTAGGGCCCTTAATCTTATAAATAAATAAAAGGGCTCATAGTTGATAACGCCAAAGTAAATCTTTCAAAACGTAAATAAAAATCCAGACAATCTTTTAAAGAGAAAGAAAGGGAGAGAATATTTTTTTAAAAAATTGACTAAAATATATTTTCCTAATGAGAGTTTAGGCTTAAAGATGATGATTAATCCTCTCTCTCTCTCTCTCTTTCTTCATTTTTCTCCTACTTCTACACAGATAAAATTTTTTGATTAATTTAAAAAAAATATAAATTTATTGAAAAAATCTGGTGTAACTTTTTTTTTTTTTTTCCTCCCCCCCCCCCCCCCCCCCTTTTATCCCCCCCCCCCCCCCCCGGCTCCGTGTCTTAACGCACAGCACACAACTACTAACTACCTAGCTGCCCGCTCCTTTAGTCTCTTATTGTTTAATACAACATCCACTTTTTTAAACCCTTTTCGACTACAGAGGCCATTTAGGGGTGATAAATTTATTTATTTATTGAAAATACATAGTATCATGGGCGTACCCAACGGGGGGCGGGGGCGGGGCAGCTGCCCCCCCCCCCCTAGAACAAAAAAAAAATTAAACGTTTATAAAGTGATGAAACGAAACAAAATTGGTGGATGGCGACGGGGGAATGATTTTTTTTGTTAAGACTCGAGGGTTTTTAGGCCTTTAATTCGAAGGCTTTTCCCCTCTATATAAAAAATAGCTATGTCACAATCTGAACGACCATGATCTGCCCCCTCTGGACGACCATGATCTGACCATGCCGCCCCTAGATTTGATTCTGGGTACGCCCATCCATAGTATCGATGGCTACCGGGGGAACAGCCACTTTATTTTTTCAAATTTTAATTAAAAATAAATATAAAAATTCTTCTTACAAATTAAATAAAGAAAAAAATCATTAGACGCATGTTAAAAACTGAGAACAATATTTATTTAGTAATTGAAGATTTGAATCATTTTAAATTATTTTAAAAATTATATTTTATCAATTTAAAAATTGAATAATTAAATCTCACAATTATTTTTTTATAACGGCCTTTGACGTCACGGCTTGTAACGCGACATGCTGAAAGGGCGAAAAAATTTGAGGTTATCAAATAAAAGTTCCACTTTAAAAAAACTTATCTAATTTGGGCTATCCATCATTAATTTGAAATTTAAGCTTCAACCAGATTCCAGGTTAAGGTAGATGGATTTTCCAAGTTATAAATAAGGAAAAATAAAATTTCTCTTATTATTTATTAAAAATTTATTGGCCAACTCGATGCGCAATCTAAGTTTCGTCCTATTCGACATCATCAGGGCCTACAATAAATATAATAATTTTGGATATAAATATAACTTGGAAAATCCATCTACCTTAACCTGGAATCTGGTTGAAGCTTAAATTAAATCACCTGGTTTGAGATCCTTATCTAATTAATTTGAAATTTGTTTGAACGTTTACCTGTCATTTAGACAGGTTATTTTTTCAATTCGTAAATTTTCCTGTCTCAGGAATTTTATATATTATTAGTTAATTTGAAAAATTTTTGTCAAATCTCCCATTTTTTTTTATTGTAGTATAATAAAGTGCACTCCTGGCAACATTGGTTCAAAGTTTCATTTTGAAGTCAATCTTTTTCTTTTGAAAATTTTATATTCCTATTTTCAAGGATCAGTCCTTCAATTTCCCATTCCCTTATCCAAGGGGATGGATATTCAATCCTCTCTTCAATTATGTTCTCCTCCTTCCGTGGGTCTCTATAATAATATATTCTTCTCCTACTTCTTTTCTTCCTTTTCTTACTATTCTTTTTATATATTATGTTTAAAGAGAATGAATTTTTTTTTTTTTTTTTTTCTTTAAGAAAATCGATATTGTAATTTGGAAAAAACTAACATAAATTAATTAAAGTCCAATGAAATTGATTGCAAACAAAAAATCCTATAATTTGATTTCGTTTTGGTTCAGAGAGCAGAAAGTCTCAATTAACGAGATTATACAAAATAATTTGTTTAAAAAAACAAACAACAAATCATATTGTAATATATTTTAATGGTCCACTTTTTGATATATAAATTTTTTACTAATGGAAAAATAATTATTTTATAATGAAATTAAAATTTACTCTGGGACAAATGATAATAATAGAACCAGGGCCATGAATTAAGAGATAAAAAATTACCCTCTGAGGGGGGTCACACCTAGCTGGTTGGCTGGCTGGCTTTTCTTCTGCTATTCTACCATTTTTCCAACCCCTCACCCTCGACTTGTCTCTTCTCTTTCTGTCTCATCTATCATATCTTAAGTTGAACACAGTAATAATATTTCAATCTACCTGACATCCTGGCTCCGTATTTTGTTCTGATGATGAACACGATCGGAACTCGAAACGTCAATAATTCATTTTTATTTTTTACCTCTTGACTGCTCACTCTCTTTAAAAAGAAAAATAATCACGTACCTTACTTCAGAGATACAAATACACGCAATAATAAATCACACACATAAGCTATTCTCAGACACATCCATCTTGTATGTGACTGGTAACCGCGAGTTACCCAAGCTAATAATGTCTTTCTTCTTGTTCTTGACGCAAACTGAGAAATCTCATTCCTGGCAATGGTGTGAGTCAAATATAAGTTTTTAAATATTATTACAAAGTCGTCTGACTTGTTAGATAAGCGGTATAGTTTTATTCATTGATATCTAATTCGTATTAAGCAATAATCCATCAAGTCGTTTCTAAATTCAGTACAGAGTGTCCAGTGAAAACCCTCACACCCTTTTTTTTTATTTATTTTAAAATTTAATAAAATTATTAAAGAATTTAAATTAAAAAACACAAAATAAATTTTTTTTTTGGTTAGTTTTGTCAGCGCTAGGCTCATCTTAAACTTATCGAATCCATTAGTTTGGTTTCGACCAATGGACATCCATTTAGGCATTTTAATAAAGTAAAAAATTTATTTCAATGACTTAAGTCCACTTTTATAAATGTCTACTTTTTAACGTTTATACATAAATCGTTGTTATTTTCATCGTTAATCTGTTCTCATTGGCATTTCATCTATGACGTCATACAGGCCCTATTTCATCAATGAATTTCAGCGCTTAAAAATTCGTTGAATAAAACAACACGAGCTTATAGTATCATTTATTATATTTATTTGTCATAACCTTGATTTTATTTATTGAAAAGTGGAAATACTTAATAATAATAATTCTTGAACTTACTCTAAAATCAAATACGTGCTTGTTTATATATTATCTTTGACAATAATTGAATAACATTGCTGTTTTGTTATAAGCTAATATTACGATATTTACGGACTTGGTTTGCCATTAATGGGCCTCCCATCAAAGGGCTTTTGATCGTCATAGAAGCTTATATAATTCTACGCATCAACGCCCCTCTCTTGTCTTCTTCAAAGACTTACTTACTTACTTCCATTAACATATCAACAATAAACGTCCCTAAAATCTCCTTATTCTATTAACATGAATATAGATAGCTAGCTCTTCACTTATGATAGTCTTCTATCTCTATTTATTATGATCTATTATTTAATAAAATAATATTTTAAAAAGATTATCTAATCTAAAATATATTCTCATGGATTCTTGTATTTTTTCAGTTTTTTCAATTTTCTCAATATTCGCTCTAAATATTTTGAATAAAATTCAATACCCTCTTTACCCTCTTCCCCTTGTATCCACCCTATGATTGTATCATATCTCATCATCTGGCTTTTTTTTAAACAAAAAATGTCAATAATAAATAATAAACGAAAAAGCCATCTTTAAAAACTAGTAAATTTAATTACTAGGCCTAAGAATCCATCTGATTTATCTTTTCCTTTCTATTTATACCAGGTATATATTTTTATCGATTGATATTAGAGACCATTCTGATTTTTATAATTATATACTAAGCCTATATGCGACAACCACCTTCGTAGGGCCAAACTTGGGAAACAAGTCTCTTTGATATCTAATTTCTCAAATTGGACCCTTTTGCTCTTTGATCTTTGTTGGAGTTCTCTGGCAAGCCAACTAAATAAATTTCAATTATTAAAAAGAGACTTAATTAAAATTTTAAATGTTATTATCGAATCCATTTGAGATAAATAAATGGCTTTGTATTGTTATTTACATGAATATAAGCCTACCTGGTATATATATCATTTGAAGTTTATATGGCTTAAAGGCCTAAAAAAACTTGACCGGCTAATTAAACTTATAGTAATGTAAAGTTAATATAGCCTCGTAAAAAAACCCGAAATTAAACTGATGTAACCAAATATCTGAATCCATTCAAATATAATATCAAATGATTATGATAGCATCCAAAAAAAAAAGAAAAAACAACACGCCCAATCTATTCACACATTTTTTTCTCTCTTTTCAAAACAACAAAGAGTGTGTTTATATATATAGCCTATAATAATAGCGGAGTGTCAGTCTGTTCATCTGTCTGTCTGTCCCGCTCTGTTTGACCAACTTCCCGTTGGAATTTTGAAACGAAATTTTGTAGTCTTATAAAAGGCGTCCAGGAAAAATACTCGGGTCCCGAAATTCCTATAACTTTTTGAGTTATTAATTCCTAAAGTGACGATTTCTCCCATAGGAAATGTTTAGAGAAATATCTATGTATTCTTTGCATTTATGCATTCTACAAATCCTCAAGCAGGCACTGGATTGGAATAGTAACAATAATTTTATTTACGTCCTCGGGCTTGGTGTAGTTGGTAGCGTGCTTGCCTTCTATACCAAGCGTCGCGGGTTCGGGTCCCAGGCAGTCCGATGATTTTATTTAAGCCATTTAGATAACAAATAATTAAGAATGCCTGGTTCCCAAATATATATTATATACCGGTATATCCTATATATTATAAAAATACTAGTATCGTTAAGTATTATATGGCCTGAGTTGCCGAGGAGACTGTGTGTATATGTGTTGAGTGTGTGTATGAATGGGAAAAAGTGCCCGCAGCAGGCGGACCTTAGTAATTAATAATTCGTGGAAATATAATAGTAGACTTATGAACAAATTGTATTTTTACTTTTTAAAGTGAAACTTTTTTTTACAACTATGACTAAATATTAAATATAAAAAATGCCGCTCCAAAATATGTGCCGCCAGAATCGGACCATACCCACCACCTCCTCTTAGGTACGCCACTGGATGGGACAATAAATTTGACCCGATTGATCTTGATAGATTATTAAGAAACTGGAAACTTATTTTTGGCTGATCCTGCTCCTTTCACTATTTTAATTTTATTTTTATTCGTTTGCTGAAACTACCGAAATAGTTTCCCTAATTGAAATATATTTAGTTAATTTAATTTCACCTAATAGCCGTTTGCCCTCATTTTCAAAGAAATATCTATTTATATACATATATAGGATATTGGTAATACTCTATTTACCAATATATTCGTATCCGTTTGAGATCAAAAGTCCCTCTACTATATAATTCAATAAAGAGAGAGAGAGAAAGCCTCCCTTATGGAAACCGATATTCGCCGCAAGATCAATTTCATTATTAAAGCTCCATCCTCCATCTTGTTTAGCCTATTTATAATCCCTGCATTTATTTATTTTAATAATATCAACCATTAAATTAAAAAAAATTCCTTTCTACTGCCACAAAGAATTTATTAATATTTTTTTGTACCAGGTTATTCACGAGTAAAAAATTTTAATTAAAAAATTTCTTTCTCACACTCCTTTTTGAAGACAATTGTTTCTCCGAAAAAAATTCGATTTTAATAAAAAAAAGAAATTATATAGCTAATTATTAAGTTAGATCATATAACGGAAGGGGGTTAGGTGGATGGATCGCCCAAGGCAAACTGCACAGCTAGTATACAGATATAATAATTAGTTTTTTTATTATTCCAATTTGCGAAAAACTTTTCCAAGCGAGGACTCGCGAAATTTCATTCCCTATTAATAATAATTAAAAGTTGGGATTGTTCGTTCGTTCGCCTCCTCAAAACCTCTCTCTCTCTCTTCCCCATCCTCTTTCCCCATCTGTTGAATCCGTCCGGATTTTTAATCCCGCCATTAGCCAGCCAAATTAAGCCTGGCAGGATTTCGCCCTCCGGCGGCTCTATTATTTATTATCCTCGACCTCAAAACTCGAAAACTGTCCTCACTTTTTGGAAGGAAAATTCAATCGTCTATTAAAATGGGAATGAATTCCAGCTAAGATAGAGATACTAAAATAAAACAAAATTTTAATAAATTGGTTTTGCGATTCTTGATGAATCTCTCTTACATTCATTAAGGATGCTATACACGTAACTGTAAACTTGACAAGTATGGACGTTCAATCTTTTTGTATAAGCAAACAGTAGCGTCTTTAGGAGAATTTTGCGCAAGCATTTTAATTGTGCAAACCGCTTGATGCTCGATTGCACAAACATATTTGCGCTAGCAAAACTCTCCGCCATTTTATAGTCGTCTTGACATTTTATTTATTTCTTTATTTATTTGCAACAGGCAACTTGCCCAATTTACAATTAATATTCAATAATTAAGTTATTTTTTAACAATCTTAATTTTGCTTCTTTTTTGAATCGATTTATAGTTGGAGAGTTCAGAGACGGGCAATCACTATCAATGTCCAATCTCGACAATCTATTTATTGGTGAGCAAAGACCATACGACGTTCTGTGTGGTTCGATCTTAAATGTTCTTAAACATCTAAACGAGTATGTTTGCTCGTTGAAATTAAACAAAGATTTCAATCGCGAAGATGAAAAGTTATCATTGTAGATATTGTATAGCAATATAGTCTCTGCTCGATTTCAGTGTGCTCAAATTTGTTAGGTTTTGAATTTCATGGGTTATTGACGGGTTTGGCAGATTAGACTTGAATGCTGCATATGATAAAAATTTATTTTAAGATAGTTTTTCCCAAATAAAAATTTATGTTGAACTCGTTCTATTCTTTTTATATGTTTCTCATAATAAGGGGACCAAACAGTGGACGAGTACATTAAAATGGGTTTGATTAAAGCATTGTACAATGTAACCAATGAATCCAGGTTCTTAAACTCTTTGGTATTTCTTTTTACGAAGCCTAGCTTTCGCAAACTTTTATTTACAATATAATCTAAATGATTGTTGAATGTGATTTTTGTCAAAAATAACTCCCAGATCTTTAATTTGTACAACACGCTCCAAATCACATCCAGATAAACCATAATTAAATTCTATAATAGATTTACCCTTACAAAAACTTAGTATTTTACATTTGACACATTCAAGTCCATTACACTATTTGCACACCATTGAACTACATTATTAAAATCATTTTGTAATTTTTTACAATCATCTTGCTCTTTTATTATCCGTTAAAATTTACAATCATCAGCATATTTGATACTTATTTAATATATAATATAATATATATATATTAATTCATTTAAAATTTCAATTTTTATTGTCTTTAGCAAATGAGTTATTTCTTGTTATCTTCGAAAAAATAACCTTCCGAGTTTGACATTTTTAGGTTAATTTTCGGCATAAGCTATATTTTGCACAAGCATTCTTGTGCCGAGCGGTGCCGACGAAAATTTGTGCTGGTACAAAAGATTGCGCATGCATGCTGTGTGCAGTTACGTGTCTAGCCGCCTTTAAGGCCTGGCTGAGTGCACGTCTTTAGTTCAGTTAAAATTTTTTTTTTATTACTAACCTCCATAAGTCAAAATAGAGTATAAATAAAAATTTTGTATTGTGATCATTTAATGAATGATGCTTTAAATAAAAAATGTTTAAATGGTTTTTCCAACGATAAAGTTAGAGATTGTTATATCGTTTTTTGTAATTGGACTGTGAGGCTTGATTACCTGTCATGTTCTCTCGTAAATGGGTGATAGGGTTGCCGTGATAAGCCACACTATAGTGTGTTTTAAAACACAAATAAAAGAAATTTTCTCTCTATCTATAAATTAAATAAAAATATTGATATTTTGTTTTCAAATAAAACAAAAAAAAAAAATTAATTTCTTCTCTTGACAAATTAGTTGAATTGAATCATTTTAAAAAAAATATATATTTGTATTATTTCGTAAAAAATTAAAGAAGAATTCAGGTTTGAACTTCAAACGAGCCCTCGGGTTTGAATTAGTGGCTAGCGTGCTGGGCTTCTATACCAAGGGTCGCGGGTTTGGATCCTAGGCAATCCGATGATTTTATTTAATACCTTGAATAAAAATGCCTGAACCCCAAGTAAATATATATTATTAAATAACGGTTATCGTAAAAAGTCTTATATGGTCTGACTTACCGAAAAGACTGTGTGTACGTGAGTGTGAGTGTTAATGGGAAAAAGTGTGATTGTTAAAAAAAAAAAACTTCAAATAAAGTATTACTTTAAATTGGTCGGTTTTTGCCTGTTTTCTCATCAGAACTGTCTTAAGAATTTCATTCATGATAAATATTTTAAATATTACTTACACTAATGAAGTTAAAAGAGTAATAAAAACACAATGATCAGTGTTTAAAATTTCTATAACATAAAATATTTTAGTCTCAGCAAAGTTTAAAATAAAATTGTAATACTTTTGCTGATATGAAAAAGTACTTAAATGGTGACCAACATTTTCCCGAGCTAAGAGTGAATTTCTTTTGTTCTCTTTATTCTAGTCTTTGTCCCACCCTTCAAAAGACGGTTGGTTTGTCTCTCGACATCTATAATTAAGTAAAAAAGTCAAGGAAAAATTTTCATGTTTCAAGCCTTTTAAAAAATGAAAATTCTCAAGGGAAATACATATATTAAAATATGTATGTTATGTGTGTGAAAGATTTATTTTGGCTTATATCTCTGGAATCCCTGTCCCAAAATTGATGAAACTTTAATTGAAGGAATATATTAAGATTTGCAGTCAACCGATCACAAAGAGGCGGAGTAAAAAAAGGAAGAGGTTTACAACTTGGTTGCCTATTTTTTTTACATTCCATTTCTTTTCATCCTTCATGATTTAAGTCGATATATATTGACAATTCATTTATCATATTAAATAATGGGAAGAATGAAATAGAAGTGAATTTTTTTTTGATGGATGATGGATAATTTAATGAAAACAAATGAAGTGTTTGAAAGGGTCCTGGTTAACGTAGAAGAAATAAACAAGTGGACTCCAAGTCGAGAAGTTATTACGGTTTTTATACTCAGAAGAAAAGTTTCATAAAGTATTCAAATAGAGATTAAATGACAAATTCAAGTCTGATTTTATACGAATTTATTTCGCATAAATTGAAACTTCCCTTCTTTAAAGCCTCGGTGAGCAGTTAGGAGATAAAAATAAAAATAAAACATACTCGTTTGTAGCGGACATTTCGAACACCTTTTTCAGGGCAAACAAAAATTTTTCTAACATGTATCCGAGGACAAATCTTATTTTTATAACTGAAAGAGCCCAACTTAACTGTTATACACAAAATTAATAAACCTTACAAAATTGCTCAAGGGCCCACATCTTGTGGGTACGTAGATGGCGACCACGAGCTAGGACTGGCAGCCATGTCTGTCCCTTCCTTCAATATTTTCAACAGGTGTCAGACCGTGCGACGGGCCGGCTTGTTCTATTTCTTCCAGTCGCAAAAAAAAACATTCCTCCGACCCCCCAGTGCAGGAATATAGCTAAGAGAGAAGAAGAATAAACCGTATAAAAAAATTAACCCCACATGTGAAGGAGAACAGAGCTGCTTAATATTAAAAAAGTATTCTGGCTTCAGATATATTAAAGTAAATTCGATGCTCAAGGGCCCACATCTGTGGCTACGTGTATGGCGACCTCGAGCTACCCTAGGACGACAAGTTCTTCTGTTCTTTAGATGTCTGTCCCTTTCTTCTATATTTTCAACAGGCGTCAGACCGTGCGACGGGCTGGCCTACTCTATTTCTTCCGGTCGCAAAAAACCCCCCGACCCCGCACTGCGGGAATAAGGCTAGGAAAGAAGAAGATATATTAAAGTAAATTCGAATTTAGCCTCCTACTACTAGAATTTTAAACTCTTAAGAAGTAATGGTAAAAAAAATGTCATTATTACTGGAATACTCAGGCCCTCAAAGATTTTGGAGCCCTGATCCACAAGATTAGAAGAGTATGGAGCATACTGTCTGCCATCAGAGGATCTTCCATTCTTAGAACCGCTCCAGATCCTCAGGTTTTAGAAGCCACCGGTCTGGAAGGAATACTTTGAACGGGAACTAACTCCGAAGGAGGATGTTAGAAAAGGGAGGCACAATAAATCCTGGAGGTTGCAGTTCAACATGAATGAAGGAATTTACATCCCTATATCTACTGGAATATTCAGAGTGGATTCATTCTTCCAATATAATATTGAGTATTTCAAGTACTTTTGGAAAATGCTATGAATGAAAATGATGAAATACTAATTATAAAAGTTTGATACTGGGAATAAAATAAATATAATGAGTAATATTTTCCGTACTTGTCATAAGAATTTGCGAAAGTTCTGAAGGAGAATGCGAAATTCATTTCGAAATCCAATAACTGCTAGTTAAAAGTGCAACTACTAATAGTAGATAAGAGCGCACAGTAAAAATCAATAGAGGTTTATACATTTGTTTTTTAATATAGTCTTTTTTATAAAATGTATAATTTTTGATAATTTATGTTTGTACATGTTTTGGCTGCATATGCAAGTGACACATGACTAATCGAACCAAAGTTGTACATTATTATAATTAAATATTCAACATCTGCATTTTTTTTTGACAATTTTGGACATGATGGACTCTCAAAAGATCATGAACACATCATAAAAGTTTTTTACTTTCTTTTACCCTATTTATGAATATATATAGAGAGAAAGTATTGGATTCAAAAATTTTATGTCGAGATTTTGATGGATATACACGTTTTAATCTCTTCTGAGTCCAAAAAGTGGTTTTTGCAACATGGTCTGTCTCTGTGTGTGTATCTATGAAAAAAAAAGAGCTACTCTTGAAATTTCATATGAAAGGAGAAATAAATTTTTATATCTTCAAAATTCTAATGTACTGCCGAAAATTAAACATATGTCGACACAATAAATCTGATGTGATAAGCACAGAACACAACTTTGTATTACCTACCAGTCACACCAGATTTTTATTTTTATCAACTGACTTTACTTTTTTATTTCCATTGCTGTTACTATGAGTATCTCTAAAATATTAGCTTTCTTGTCGAAATGAAAAACTCAAGCGTCGCTCGATCTCCAAATATTAGAAAATATAACAACAAATATTATTGCCATTCAGTACAGTTAA